>QFEU01005084.1:0-12401 GCA_003316345.1 Tricholoma terreum | reverse complement strand
TTTTTTTTTGTTTTTCCATTTATTCTTGTTTGTGGCAAACCATATGTGAGAGATTAGATATATACACTATCCTGCCTCCTTGTTCCTCTTCTCCTGGAGCTGGATGTAGCACAAATTTGCAAACATTTGTTCTAGTGGAAGAAATTTTATTTGCAATATCTCTTGTAATTGTAGCACTTCAATTGCAAATATTGCTCTAATTTTAAGGACTTATGCACTCATTGCTACATTATATTTGCAAATACTTTGTGGATCTGTTTGCAAATCATTTACCAGTATACAGATAGTTTGCAACACTCTCAAAACATAGTTTGCAAATCATTTACCAGCACATAAATTATTTGTGATATTCTCAGAACATATATATGGAAAGAAAATTTATTTGTTTGCAAAAATTCATTATGAAGAGTAAGATATACATAAGATATACATCCACCATCAGGAACATCCACCATGGCCTTTTGTTTGCGCTACATATTCATTGCCTTGGGGATCACATGCAGCCTTCCTTATCCTTTTTCCAGTGACTACTTTGCAAGGTTCATCAGTCCTCTTCTTTTTCTCTTGCCCTGCAGTGTATAGATCAACTGCCCCTTCCGCACCAGGCTGCATTGCTATCTCATTCACACCACATTGATCACCATGCCTTCTGACTCCACACTCTCAACCACCATGCCCATGACCTCTATCACCATCTGTAGTGAACAGGCTTTCAAGAGTTGCACCTGGTACAGATAAGGCATAGCACAAGTCCAGGTAACTCATGAGTAACTGTGAGTAGACCCGTGGGAAGACCCACAGGTATGCATACTCACGGCTCCGGATCACCTGGAAGGGTGGATCCTCAAGGATCTGAGTATCAGTTTTCACAGTGTGGGTACTTGTACAGGTACCCATGAGTCCTATATCTTGTAAATCTTCTGTATACCATCTAATCATCAGGACAATGGTAGCCTGCAATTTTCACTTCCTCCTTCTGTAACGATTGCCTACCAGGAAGTGCACTTAGTGCAGTCAGCCTCTTTAAGTTCAACACACTTTCAAGACACTCTTCAATATCAGTTATCCAGTATAGTGAGTCCTGCATTATTTAGACTGAACTGAGGATTGATCTTAATATATTTTCATCACAGATTTAGGATCTGATGAGATGAGAGGGATGTGACATAGCCACGTTCTTGTGATCCAGTAATTTTACGAGCAGATTACAATATATGGATAGCTATGGCTACTAGGTGAGTCGTGCATCGTTCTGGCTGAAGCAGGGATCAATCCTAACCTATTTTTGTCACAGATTTCGGATCTAATGAGACGAGAGCAACGTGCAGCCGCGTTGCTGCGATACAGCGATTTTACAAGCAGATTAGATATATATGGATAGCTAAGGCTACTAGGTGAGTCCTGGATTGTTCAGGCTGAAGCAGGGATCAATCCTAACCTATTTTCATCATGGATTTCGGATCTAATGAGACAAGAGCAACACGTAGTGAACGATCTGGGTAACCCTGGGGTAAAAAAATCTGACCCATACCCTTACTCATGCATATCCATACCCATGAATGAAGGGTAAGGGTAAGGGTGGGTAAGGGTCAAGGGTACGGCAGGTATGACGGGTCGTGAAACCCGTGTGGGGGGTGTGTCATAATACGAAAAATAGAACTACATACTATCTATTGTTGAATTACATCCCAATTCTCCTCTAGTGGCTTCTCCTCTTCATCCTCCTTGAGATCAGGGAGCATTGTAACTGCTTTAACATCACTGCCTCGTACGTATCCCATTAAGCTCCATGCTCCCAGACACATCAAGGCTTGTGCCGACTGAACCAAGAGGCAATTATGAAGGTGTGACAGCAAAATTCGGCCTTTGCTGAACACGCGTTCGACATCGACAGAGGTAGCTACAGAGGATGTAAGCATTAAAAAACAGCATCACACATAAAATGACATACCAGGGATTGAGAGATAGTCCAATGCCATGCACGACAAGCACAGATAGAGGCCCCTTTACTCAGCCCACCACAGGAGCACGTCGTCAGTATGCTCTGAGTCAGTGCTAAGGTATCTGTCAAGTTCGTCATGGAGATTGGTTGTTTTTGGTGCACAGATCATGGGAAGGCTATCGAAAATGTTTTTTGTCTTCATATGGTAAAGTATCAGTGAAATTGTTAGACGGTTCGAAGTTGGATATAACGTACCTTCTTTGAGCTCGTGCCTTGTTCACCATTGGCTCACATTGTCAAGGCAGCGTCAGAGGGGGCTTTGTAGGTGCGTTCAAACTCATCGTGTACTATCTGTCTTGCAGTGTCAATCCATTCCTGATCCTACTTGGCCATCTTGAAGTAATTGAGCTTGTGGCGTGGATGTAGAACTAGCAGTCAAGTCAATTAGAATAGGGTAGGTAGGTACAAAGATATATTACTTACCCATTGCAATCCGATACACCTCAGAGTGATCGGTCATTGTGTAGTACTTATTCAGAGTACGCTTGCCTAAGGTAGTGGCGGCACGGATGGAAGCTGGTAGTGCCAAATTGAGAGCACTAGTGGTGAGGTGTTGGTCTAGATGGTCCATGACGGGGATAACAGTTGCAATGTTGGGTGTTGCCTGGGAAAAAAAGAGGGTGGCATGTTTTAAGAGCTATGAAATGGTCATCAAACAGTAGGCTTGAAACAATTTTAAATGAAAAGATACCTCTAGTATATCCCGTAGTTGACTCGCAATATGCCACTCTGTATCATTAAGCTTGTATTTCTGTAGTTTCATGTCCCTTTCCCTGGTGATGACATCGAGCGCTATGCGATAGTCAAGGGTGAACTTGAGCATGTCGTATGTCAAGTTCCAGCAAGTCGAGACGTCCTGCGGCATGATGCGTTCATCAAGTTTGAGTTCTTCGAGGATGGCATACCATCGTGGAAGCATGAGAGTCAATGAGTTCTTGATTGCGAAGGCAGTTTTACGAAGCTGGGAAAGGAATTGTTAAGTTGGTTTCACATAAGTATTATATAATTGACTTGCCTTGGCCAACACTAAACGAACCGGTTGAAGACTTTCATCCAACGCTTCTCTCTCCTCGCTCGACAACCCACCATGAACATCAGTCCATCCATCCTCCTCATCTGCATCATCCTCACCATCACCTGACAGGTCTTCACATGAAATTCGCTCCTCGATGTCAAGATCAACAGCTAGAGCTGCCAGCTCCTTGGCCGCATCATCCAACACCTCGTCAGCACAAGCTTTTGGTAAGTCAAATTGTTTGATGATGCTTTTGCGACGAGATTGAGGATGTGCGTGAAGCACCTAGTTTGGTTTGGTTCTCCTGGAAAGTTGTTGAGGAGGTCGGCCAGCTCTTCAATCATCGTATCATTATTTGATGCATTATCACATGTGATGCTGATGATCTATGAAGGCTTGGTGAGTATGAGGCTTCACAATTCATTGGATATATGATTGACCTTATCTGATACCCCAAAGTTGTCAAGTATTTTGGCAAACACGGCAGCAAGGTTAATTCCCGAGTGCGATCTCACAACCTCAACAATATCAAGCAACATTGTGTACTAGATGCCATTTGACACGAAGGTAACTGTAACAGAAACATATGCCTTATGATTCAGTGATGTCCAAGCATCGGTTTCATAACTGAGAGCTCCATCATGCTCCTACGCAAAAGGTATGATCTGATCTGATTTGATATTGAGCAATGAGCATCGACTAACTTGAAGCATTTTAGCTATCCTCCCTCAGCACCTCACGAAGACCTTTTTGACATCGTGCGACACGGTAGCAGGTGATGGGATATAATACCCAGGGCGACCGGTCTTCATCAGGCTTTGGAAGCCTCGATCTTTTACAACATTAAATGGCCACATATTTTTAACAACCCAACGGACAATCTCTGCCCTGTCATAGAATTAGAAGGGTTTCTTCAAGTGATTTCAGATTGGGTAAGACTTACTTGGTCTCAGTCTTGGTATGCTGTGTATGTGAGTAGGTCACTGCTCCCTTCCCCTTTGCTCACTCAAACATAGCCGTTATTGAAGCATTTCCCAACCTTGACTTCACAACAATAGCTTGCGCATGCGTGAGGTCCTTTGTCTCATCTGCAGCCTTCACGACATCATCACCCCAACAAATCTTTGCATGCTTGCAAAGATTACTTGTCGAGGATACATCAGACTTATCAACATAGCGGTTAACACTTCTCGAAGATTTCCCCTTGCCCTTGCACGACTTTGCAAGACATGAGAAGACATGTGCTTGTCGTCCAGTGAAGTACTTGATATCGGGGACTGTCCCAAAGAAGGCATATATGGGTGCATTCCAGCCACGTTGGAGGCGCTCTGCTTTGGGTAAGCAAACGATTTTGTGTTATATGGAGATTTACTAACTTAACTCGGCCTCCGCACTCTCTGCAGGTTGTTCCACCACTTCCACCTCATCTTTGCCATCATCGCCATTGATGTCTCAGGATGTTGCCTGGGATGTTGCCGGAAAATTCGAAGCCTCATCGTCATCATCTTCATTGGACTCCAGGATATTCCTGGGATTGCAGGGGAGCACATGTGGTGGGTTATCAGCAGGATCATCCACGTCTTCGACTGATGGCTGGCAGTTCAGTTTTGAGGCCAGTTTATTGTTAGTCTTCTTTTTCTGTGAAAGAGTAGGCTTTCTGCGGTTCGTCACCTTTTTTGTAGCCTCGTCATTGTCGTCATTGTCGTCACTTGACTCAAGGATATTTTTGGAGTTCCATGGGAAGAGATGGTGCCGGGTATTATCAACGTCCTCGACCTCTTCAATGGACGGTTGGCGGTTTGATTTCGAACCAGAATTTTGGTTAGTTGTCTTTTTTTCAGATGAATTAAGCTTGCTCAGCTTAGCCTTCTTCTTTGCAGCTTGAGTTGCCAACCACACAACCTCGATATTATCTGGGTCATTCAAAGAGAATGCCTGTTTACATGTATGGCTTCCAGCCATGATGCCATCAGGAAGCGCGGTGACGGCATCGCTGGGAAAAGGAATTTGTGTTGACATCAGAAACAGTTTCTTTTTATTATTTTTATTATTGTGGCTTTTTTTCATCTTGGAACTGTACAGAACCAGAGATGCCGGCCACATTGTATCTCCATAGAACTGGGTATAATGGCTAAAAACAGCTCACTCTGAGTAGGTACAAAAGCTGGTTTCCGTTAAGAGCAATATCCATACATAATTTGTGTAGAAGTTTCCCCAGAGAGTGAGAACCTGTGCTGACCTTGGTACCCAGCAAACCTGTCTGAGGGGTACAGATTTCTCAGGGGTACAATAATTCGTACCTGTACCTGTACCCTCACATACCCGTCCTACTTACCCATGCAGGTCTGCATACCCATGTCATTCACTATGCTCAGGACGATGGCAGCTTGTAAATCCAACACCATTGCCTTGGAATGGCATGCTCACTCTATTCCTCTCACTGGTCATATTTGGGGCCAAGTTCAGCATGTTGCCACTGCCAGATGTTGAGGTATGATCCCTTATCTCTGTTGCTACTATTTCTACTTTTATCTATTTGTCCGAGGCGCTTGACATGCCTCTTTCTTCCCTGACGACCGAGGCTTTACTGATTGATCATCTATCTTTATCTTATTTCATATTCTTCATTTCATATTCAAGTATCCTCGATACACTTTTATTCTCGCTCCCCTCGTTTACTCACCTCAGTCATTCACTCCATCGTGTAATGTCTGAGGTATAGTGCTTTGTTTATTATCTTACTTACGTTACTGATTAACTATACCTAGCTTACTGTTACCTCTGATAGGTATAGTTTATTGACTCAACAATGCAGTCGTTCACTCCATCATGTAACGTCTGAGCTTACTGTTACCTCTGATAGGTTATGGGCCCTGCGTAGTGCTCTTCACCTCAGTAAAGAACACCGCTCAGCTACACTGCTTGTGATCAAATTATCGACTCAATACTAGGTCCGGAAATCTACCTAATAACATGTCGCTCCCGTTCTCGCTGCCTGAAGACCAGCGATGTAAGGGGCACAAAAACTTTGCTAGCTGGGAGATCTATATGATCGCCCATGGAGCTCCACGTGGACTTCTAAATTATTGGGAGAACAATGTAGTTGTCCCAACCAACCCTGCGACTTCGGCACCCACTGCGACTACTACTCCTGTACCTCAGGATGATACAGAAACCACAGAAACCACTACCCCTCTTCCTTTAACACACCCGTCGACCCCTTTACAATCCCTTTCCCCAACCTTTCTAGAATATCAGCTCCGCGAAAGTGTTGCCCTGTCGTCCATATTGATTAATTTGATTGACATTCCTGGAACAGGTGTTGACCCAAGGGGAAAATCTCATGCGGCCTGGACCTTACTGAAGGAACAGTATGGGAAGCCGAGTGAGAGAACCAGGAACATGAGAGAACATGACCTTGATGAATGCAGATACGTCGTGGGTTCGAAGGTTGCGGGCGACAGAGGTCATATTGAAAGGATGCGGAACTTGAGAAAATTGGCAAACAACGTGGGTGCTGGTTACGACGACAAGAGGTTCAAAACTAAACTCATTGACTCCTTCCCTGAGTCATGGGATGCAATCTGTTTGATTTGCTATAATATGGCTAGCTTGTCAGAGGTTATATCAACACTTACCTCACATGGCGAGCGAGTCCTCCGGACAAAGAATATCACTTCCCCCCCCACAGATACTGTCAAGGCACTTGAGGCGAGTGTCCTTGCCCTCCAGGCAGAAATAAAGACCTTACGGTCCAGCCATAAACCTACATCAAATCCTAACAAAGCCGGCCTTGTTTGTGAGAATAAAGCAAACTGTGGAAGGACTGGGCACTTAATACAGGATTGCTTCCAGCTCGGTGGAGGGAAACAAGGACAGTATCCTTCTTGGTGGAAAGGAAAGCGAACCGCATCGCCCACCACAAATCTCACTACGACATCTGAAGGGGAGGTTTCCCCTGGTACTCATTATGCCCTATCCACGTCTATCAACACCGACAACCTCGATGCTATCCTAGAGGAGAACAAAGACTCACTCCGAAAGGTTGTGCTTGCAGCTGGGGATGTCCCCACACCGATGTCATCAGGTTCCTTTGCCGACTCGGGTTGTACCATACACTTCTTCAAAACCAAGAATGTGTTCACCTCTTACAAACCCCTAAACAAAATGGTCGGTCAGTCGTCAAAGGAGGGGACAAGCTTCACTATCCTCGGAACGGGGAACATTGAGCTTAAGGTGACATTTAAAGGAAAGGAACATACCTTAACGTTCCGTGATGCACTTCATGCCCCAGATATTACCGCCAACCTTTTGTCCATCAGCAGAATGGACCTTGCAGGATGGAATGCCATTTTTGGAGGTGGTCACATTCAATTCTTCAATAAGGACAAAGCTGAGATTTTTGGTGGCATACTGAAGAACAGACTCTACCTCGTTCACGGGTCATTCAACATGGCGATCCCAACCGCGCTGACTGCCTGCTCACTCCAAAGTCCAGCCAATATCAATACTTGGCACCGTCGTTTTTTGCACTTTGGGGTTTCTAGAGTCTACGAAGCCTCGAAGCTTGTCAATGGCCTTGAAGTCATTGAGAAAGGAACTACAGGACATTGCGAGGATTGTATCCTAGCTAATATGAAGTGGCGCCCATTCAATGATGAAGTTGTTACGGAGAAAGTCCCATTATGACGCACGAACATCGATATTTGGGGACCGTCTCGTGTCGCATCTGAAGGAGGACCAATATATGCTATGAAATTTCATGACAGCAGGACTTCTCACCGACGTTCGTTCTTCCTTAAGGATAGGCTGGCCAATACGACACTCAAGGCATTAAAAACGTACAAACAGGAGTCAGAAAAGGTCACTAGGGAGAAAATGGTCTATGTACACACCAATAACGCCCCGGAATTCAAAGGCAATGTTTGGGCCTCGTTCTTCAACGAGAATGGATTGATTCACATCCCCACTGCCCCTTATTCATCTGCTTCCAATGGTACGGCCGAGCGCTCGATAGGTATCTCCACTGGTGCTGTTCGAGAAATGCTTAAAGACAGCCGTTTGCCAACAAAATGGTGGGCAGAGGCGTGGGCGTTTGCGGATTATGTCGAAAATCTTCTACCATCCGTTCGCCACCCCAGGGAGATACCAGAAGAGAGGTGGACTGGGGTTAGACAGGATGTCGGACATATCTGAGTATGGGGATGTGTGGCATATGTGCATGTCCCAAAGGAGAAGGGCGGAGGTAAATTGTCTGATCGAGGGCAAAGGGGAAGACTAATCAGAATTGAGGGCTGAGGCCAATACAAGGTTTTGATCCCGGAAACAGGAGTAATCATCCGATCAAGGAACGTGGTATTCGAAGGAGTTGGTCACCGCACCCTCACACCTGAGGGGGAGTACTTTCAAGATGAAGATGACGCCTCAGACTCTGACTTAGAATTCCTTCATGACCATGCTCCAGTTGCTGAGGGCACCCCACCAATCCTGAATTCCACCTCAACCATTCCTGTCCCTATTCAACCTCAACCAAATTTGGAACCTGCCACACAAGCCCGACCTAGAATCGTCTACCCATCCGCGACTCAAAAATCATTGAGAAATATCATTCCTTCCCATGTGGCAATCAAAAGTGAAGCATACAAATTTAGGGAAGTTACTGCTGCAGATAGCGGAAATGATTGGGCAA
Organism: Tricholoma terreum; assembly: GCA_003316345.1. NCBI lineage: Eukaryota > Fungi > Basidiomycota > Agaricomycetes > Agaricales > Tricholomataceae > Tricholoma > Tricholoma terreum. Next base: position 3,695 of record QFEU01005084.1, on the reverse strand, counting down.
CTGACAAGATTACTCCAATTGTCGAGGATGATGATGAAGACGACTCCCATACCGCGTTAACCGCATCCGATGTCCCCTCGGAACCTAGGAACTTATACATCCCAGGTTCATTTGATGATGCTTTCGATTTAGCCCATCGACATCTCTGGTACCCACTGATGGTTAAGGAAATCCAACGATGGGACGATAGAGGAGTTGTCACCCCTGTTCCTCGCCCGCCAAATGTGAAAACTATCAAGACCAAATGGGTCTTTGATCTCAAGCTTAACGGGGATGGCGAATTAATGAGAAGGAGAGCGCGAGGTGCCGTAAAAGGGCTTCACTCAAAAGCTGGGGAAGCACTACTTCGACTCATTTGCTGCCGTCATCAGGTATGACTCCGTCCGAATGCTCTTTGCAATTATTGCCGCTCGTGGGTTGGATTTTTGGTTAGTCGACTTTGTCGGGGCGTACCTCAATGCGAAACCACAAGGCGAAAACTACCTGGAGATCCCTGAAGGCTTTAAAGGCCACTACACCATCCCTGGTGTCGACACTGTCTTAAAAATGAACCTTACAATATACAGCACCATGGATGGCGCAAACAATTGGTTTAGAGAGCTCAACAAAACATTTAACGACCTTGGCCATCGACAGTCAAAAGCCGATCCTTGTATTCGCATTCATCACTCTGATTTAGGGTACACCATCACCTCGACCTACACCGACAACATTGCTGGTGGATCATCTACCTCAGCTGCAGGTGTTAAAGTCAGGGAGGACTTAGCGAAGGCATACGAGCTCACTGATCTTGGCCGTCCAAACAAATGTCTCGGAATGTCAATTATAGTTGACGAGCAAACCGGCAATATATCACTCCACCAGAAGACGCTAATCACGAAAACCTTACGCACCTTTGGTTTATCAGAAGCAAAACCGAAGCACACTCCTCTTCCCCCAAACGTTAATTTATCGAATTCTCAACCAATTCCTATTCCACATGAGGACGTAACATTTATGCAAGACAAGGACTACAAAAAGGCATTGGGCATGCTTAACCATTTGGCTAATGGTACTCGCCCCGACATTGCTTTCTCCGTCAGCGTCCTAATGTGGTACGCATCTGACCCTCGCCCGTTCCATTGGAGGCTCGCCCAACGCGTTATCACATATCTTGGGACGACTATTGATTACGTTCTCACTTACCACAAGGGCGGATCAATTAAGCCTATTGGATATTCGGACACATCGTTCGCTGATGATCTGGACTCGTGCAAGTCGACGGCTGGTCAATTATTCATGATGGCTGGTGGTCCTGTCACTTGGAAGGTGAAGACGTTGAAAAGGGTCAGTACATCAACTGGAGAGACGGAATATGTGGCAGTTTATGAAGCTGGGAGACAGGCTAAGTGGCTGATCCAGTGGCTTCAGGAAGTGGAAATCTACGACGACCTCCCCTTTGAAATCAAGTGTGACAATAATGCCGCGATTACGTTCACGAAGAACACTAGCGGGCATAGTCGCATGAAACATACCGATATCAAGCACCACTGGATTCGCGAAGCGGTCGAAACAGGCAATATTACAGTCACATATATTCCTACTGAAGACAACATCGCCGATCTATTTACCAAGGCTCTCCCTCGCCCGCAATTCGAGAAATTGGTCAAGATGATGGGACTCTCTGCGAGAAAAGATGGCTAGTACGAGCTATGGGATCAGGGGGAGTGTTGAGGTATGATCCCTTATCTCCGTTGCTACTATTTCTACTTTTATCTATTTGTCTGAGGCGCTTGATGCGCCTCTTTCTTCCCTGACGACCAAGGCTTTACTGATTGATCGTCTATCTTTATCTTATTTCATATTCTTCATTTCATATTCAAGTATCCTTGATACGCTTTTATTCTCGCTCCCCTCGTTTACTCACCTCAGTCGTTCACTCCATCGTGTAATGTCTGAGGTATAGTGCTTTGTTTATTATCTTACTTACGTTACTGATTAACTATACCTAGCTTACTGTTACCTCTGATAGGTATAGTTTATTGACTCAACAATGCAGTCGTTCACCCCATCGTGTAACGTCTGAGCTTACTGTTACCTCTGATACCAGAGCCAATTTCTGATTTCCTGTCAACTCTTGTATGTATACATTGTGCATCACAGTGTACTTTGCACTACAGTGGTGGCAAGCTTTCCTCAATGAGGTTTTGATGCTACCCCACTAGCACCATTTATTTAGTCATTTCCTTACTTTCACTACTTGGTCTATCGAGGCTTACTTCTTAGTATGTCCTTAGCTACTTATGTAGTGTGGGTAGATATCAAGATAGTAACATACATAGTAACAGAACCAAACAACTGGCAACTCGTCAGCTTTTCCGATGAAAAATAACGTCATAAGAAATACACTCATGGGAATAAGTCCCAACTAACTTCAGTCCTGGAAACTGCAGGTTCAAGCCTCTAGCCTCTGCCGCATGTTCGCTGTATGGAGTTATAGCCAGCGCCTGTTGTCTCCACTATGTTCCTTGAATGCCACTGATCTTCCTGTTTCCAAAGGGCCTACAGTATCGTTATGAAAATGGCTGTCATTCTGATCGCCCATCCAGAGTGGAACGTTGCCAACCTCCGCCAGATATCTCGTCAGACATTCTAACATGGATTGAGTCAAGCTGTTGGACACGACAATTCTCGCATTCATGGTACACCTTTTCGTCCGTGTGGAACGAGGTGGAACGATAATGACCTGAGGAGGCTGAAGAACTGTGACGAAGGCACAAGGGGCAATTACCTCCCCACATCCGTCACCTGATGTGTCAAAAGTTCCTGAGCAGGAATTTAAGCTCATGAGTAGCTAATTTGCCTTGCACTCACTTTCAACCGCCACACCAAAGGGATGCCAGAATTATTGACTCGTACAGCGGCCAGAAATACTGCATTGCATCTCGCCTGGATGGCATTGGACTTTTTGACCCTGATGCTGCGATTTGTCGAACACATGTTACTTTACGTCTGTCCTGTTCCTGGCACTGTCAATGCAGACTATCAACTGTCTAGTCTTCCTACGGTTCGTTGTGGCCACAACGCGGTACTTTATAAAGGCAATGAAGGGCGCTACTCTTGTTCTTTCAATTCCAGGCAGTTGTTCGCTCTCATCGATCATCACTGTGATGCTCCCCTGCTGTCGCTCGATATGTTTGGTTTCAATGTTGCCGCTATTGTTGCTTCAGTATTAATTCTACAAGCTTTGCCTTCCATGGTTGCGAGTCCCCATGTTTTGCGTGGTGGAGGCTCTGGAGTAATTGCTAATCTGCTCTGTGCGGCCCATGACCTCCAAAGTCGCCAAACGACTTGTCCGAATATATGTGCAGATAGTGAGCGTTCATTAATGTTCATGTCAACCTGTGTACTAAGCAGCCTGTGTGCTCTCAGACATAAACTGTTGTGACTCGGGGTATTATTGCGCCATCGACACCGTGTCAGGAGCAGTTGGCTGTTGTCAAGAGGGCCTCATTTGCTACTGCGAAGAGCCTGGCTGGTTACTATGCCCCGCTGGGAATATGTGCTGTCATGAGTTCTATTGTACAAGGAAATTGAGACAACTTGACCTCGAAATTTGTAGCTCCTGACTTTGTGTGCTATACCAATGGCATGCATCAGGAAAACCTGAAGTTACTTACTCCTACTTAGCTGTACTTATTTGTCTTAAATTAGAC
>QFEU01005075.1:0-21677 GCA_003316345.1 Tricholoma terreum | reverse complement strand
TAAATTCATTCCCATTATATTCCCATTATATCCACTGTTTGTATGATCCCAGGCCCGCAGTGATCTCGAGGAGGGCTGCCCAGCCAAGCTGATACTGCTGAGGATGGAGCAGATCAAGTATACCGCCAAACAGGGCTCCCATCTACATCGTCTTCTCTACCCAAGCCTAGCCTTGTCCATCGCTTGTCGATTTCAGCTCAGCCAATGGAGCAATCTTGTCAACCGTTCTCTTGGGGCCTATGTATCAATATGATGCAGGACAGATGATAGATGCAGCGTACCTCGTGGCCCTGTTTGAGCCATCCTGCTGACATGTTCATGGAGCCAACTCGGCTCTTGAGGCCAGTAGCCAGCTTGTAGTACTGTGGACCAATCCGCCAATTCTTGGATTGGTGGCAAATTTTGATATGAGTTCTTAAGATGTCATATGTTGGCCAAAGAGCCGCCTTCACGGGATGTTAATCAATATATGGGGATGAGCGATAGAGAGGGGGCCTACCTGAAGCTGCCTGCTCATGAGACCTGGGAGGTACCAAACAAGAATATTCCCATGAAGGTCTGTAATAATGCATGGATATTGGAGCAAGGGAAATGGGTGTTCGAACAGTGGCGGAAATGTGAGTTGGAGGTCAGCTTTCTGCTTAAGATTCTGTCTGGTTTGGTGTGGAGATAGTTGATTACAGTACCAGTCGACATCCCATTCCATCGATACTGAGAATTGTCAGTCTATTTTAGCCAGAGGTACAAGGAGGCTTACATCGGTTGTTTTTTGCTTCAGCGATAATAGCAACGGCATGATTGCAGTCGGCAATCATGTCTGAGGTCCAGTTGGGCGGTGGGTGAGCCTCCTGAAGCCCCAATGATTGTCTATATTTTGCAACCATGTATGCATAAACCTGGTCTGTAATGGCATGCAATGCTACTCGATCAGCGTGTCTGGCCATTGAATAAGGATAGTTGTTGACCTCGCATCATTTATACCACTGTTGACGTAATGTTCCTAGTCATTACCTAATCTGGCAATAGGCGCATGATGATCTGTGGGTTTGTCAACCATAGATTGGTTACAACCAGAGCTATGATTGAATTTTGAGGTCAGCTCACATTACGCTGCCTCAGCGGTCATCCAGACCGGGCCGTTCTGTAGTTTTACAACAGCCGTCATTCCCAAGTCATGTATGACCGGCTCGTGTTGTTGACTGAAACTAAATTATACTACATAACATTGAATGACACTAGGATATTCCAGTCAAGGCAAAGATTGTGGACAGTTGGTGATGCAACCAGCTCATATGTGTTGCTAGGCTGGATCATCATATGCTCCAGGCAGTGGCTGGATTCTAAGTTATGATACAGGACAGTAAGCTAGTCCTGCTAAGAGAAACATTGTGGATGGCTGGTGAAATAATGCATTAGCAGAATGATGCAACTGGCCAATATACGTAGCTGAGCTGGATGGTGTTAAGCTCTGGGAGCGGCGTGTCAACTTGGATTGTTAACTATGACTGGCAGTTGCTGGTCATATAGGCCTCTGCATTTATTTAGATGCTTCAACATCAAGAACTGTACGGTGCCATCTTTTATATTGGCGAGAGTCTACATAACGTACAATGCAAGTATGATAAAAAAAAAGTTCTCCAACAAATAAGTGCCAATTCAACCAACCAAGTCATGACTGTCCACCTCCCTCTGCTGGTTGCTGCAAGTGCTGGGACATTAGAAATTGGGCCAGATTGACGGTCCCACTTCGCGCAGCCTCTTCCGGTTGTGCCTGGGTGGCATGGGCATCAGCAGGAGGATGCGCGCCAGTGCCAGAGGTCATTTGGTGTCCAGTAACTGGATACTGGTCGTGGGTCTGCATGTCAACGATGGGATGTGGGTTAGGCGATGTGAAGATGTCATTGGTCTGCCCACCAGTGGCAAAAGCCCAGTTGGGGACATCCAAGGGCGTGGCTGATGAGCTAGCGAAGCTGGTGTTTCTACCAAAGATGGGATGAGGAACGGAATGTTTGAATCAAGGACTTACAAAGAGCGGTCGATGGTATTGATGTGGGTCACCAGATCCCCCACTCTCCCTGACATCCAGTAGATTTCCTTCATCATCTTTCCCATCTCCTTCCGGCTTGCAATGTCCTCCATACGGCTTACAATCGTTTCCTGGAGCCGGCTATTCTCCTGGCCAAGGCGACGCACTTTGGCTTCCAACGCCCCAATCTGTGCAAAGATTTCCCCAATTTGAAGGCCTGGCATTGGCGTAGGCATGTGCGCAACAGCCTGATGAGTGGTTCCATACAGTGCAGGGATATCTTATGTCATTGGATCAGTAAAAGATATTGAAAAATAATGTGAATACCTGCAACATGGCTCCTCTTGAACCAGAGGTGTGCAAACTAATGGGTCTGGAATGCCCACAGCAGCATCGGAAGGTGGAGGGGCAGGCAGAGCTACGTCCAACTGTGGGGCAGGCGGGGCTACATCAGGTTGGGGAGCCGCCTGTGCCCTGGTCGATTTGGCTCGGGAGCTGGACCGAGATCACCTTTTCACGACCTCTGGAACATCTGCAGATTGGACAATGACTGCCAGCACGACAGATGTGGAGGCGTGTTGACGAGGGGCCAGGGGGGGCACGGTAATCTTCAATGAAGTCAACAATTGCGACCCTTTTGGGGTTGAGCCAGATTGCTTGAGTCTTCTGCCGGTGGCTGCGGGTTGGGACCCATCCGGCATGTTGTCTTCTTTTTTCTTGGCCTGTTTGGTGTTTTGACATCGGCTCTTCTTGACAAAATGACAGTTGAGGCAGGCGGTGGACCTATTGGCTGTCCAACACATAACGCGGCCCCGCACACAATTATCGCATTGAACCTCACTCTGTCTTGGGTTAATAATTGTGACATTGGTATTTTTGGCCTGAGCCCTCCACGATGCTTCGATTTGGGTGGGGGAAAGGCCCTTTGTTGTGATGGGCAGTGAAGTACGTTGGTCGTTCTTGTTATCATCCACGACCGGTCGTTTGCTCTTCTGGGGCTTGGATTTGGACCTACTGTTCACCTTGGGCGGCTTCTGGGTGATCAATACAACGGAACGGCCACAGGATCTGGGGGCGGGTTGGCGAGGTTGGGAGCTGGGGGTGGGATAGAGGTATATGCCGTCGTTCTCATTGTCAATCTCCATTTGCCCTCCCTCATCTGCATCATCAACCGACTTCAACCTATCAGCCCCGTACGGGTTGACCTCCCCATCGGCCGCCTCACTCATCAATTCATCCTCATCCTCATCCTCATCCTCATCCTCATCTTCAGCTTCATCCTCTTTGTCGTGCCCACCCAAGCACTCACTATCATCGCTTGCAGAGATATCACCTGTTCTATCCATCCGCCGTTTCTTCCCATGCCAGGGGTCCGGCTTGACTTCTTGTCGTGCAGGGTAGTGTTTAAAGGTCCGGTCATTGTAACTGCAAAAAAGACCGAAACCGGACCGGACTGTGACCGATGTAACCGGACTATCAGTCCGGTTATGTCCAGTTATAGTATGGTCGCAGTTACAGTTATGTGTGATGTGTAAAAACATTGTAACCGACGAAAAACTGGTTATAACCGGTCTAAGACCGAACCACGGTCTTAGATACGTACATGAGTAGAATGCTGTGACAATTTCGGATCATATCGGTTCCTGGGTCATCCAAATCCATCCAGAAATGAGTGAGATATGACCAAACCGATTTCTATAGTCATGACTTGGTAATATAACCTTGGCCCATTATCCCTTTGCATATATTGGGTGTGGTTTTGAGAATTACAACTTGTGCAAGAGAGCGAATCTGTAGTGCGGATGTGGGCGCACGTTTCCCGTCTCTAACGCAAGGCAATCGGATTCTTCTACGACGTGTTATGCATGTTTAACTAATTGGGTTGAGTTGATTTGTCAAAACTGGTGAAATGTAAATAATGTCTCGCAGGTGAGTCGGATCGCTTGGTGTCATAGACAAGGATTGTGTGTCTCCATCTGCGCTATAGAATCGGTCACCTACTCAGGTTGGCAATCTCAAAGCCTCACCCAATAAATGTGCAATACAAGCTAGTCAGCTTGAAGCTGTGGCAATATTAGTATACAGAATACCAGTTGTAACTGCAGTTAAAACTGGTTAAGACTGGTTACCAACTGGTCCTAAAATAGACTGGTTATGACTGGTCAATAGACCAGTGTGTAACCGGTATTAACCGGTTACGTGCGGTCCAGTTACAGTTACACCATGATCCAGACATTTTGTAACTGGTTACAGTCACAGTTACATCCAAAAAAGGCAAAAAAACCGGACTGGACCGGACCTTAAAACACTAGTGCAGGGGGCGCCTTTTGCTTTCCAGCAGCAGTGATCGAGGCGATTGGCGGGGTGTCGACCAATGGCCGGAGTGTAGGATATGCATAGCTGGGGATCGGAGGGATTGGACAACCCTCATCGACAGCCACGATTACCTGCTGAAAGTACGGTGCAACCAGTAGTGCTTGAGGAGGGGGAGGAATTTGACACATGATGGTATAGAGTGGCTTGATTACAGGCGGAAGCAGAGGGTCCTTGGGATCCCAGCTCTCATAGATCGTAATCTATTGCATTGTAAGTTTCTGCTTAGAAATAGAGACCCCAAAGACGACTCACCACTTTGGTAACCATTGAATTGCTGTCTCGAATCAGGTCGGCTAACTGCAAATTTTGGGCAGTGGCCAGCCAGGCTCGAAAACATTTCGCAAAGTCGTCCGGTCACATGGAAAAGGTGGTTGTGGATTTGGGGGAGGGGCAAATTGCTGATCAATATTTCGAAGTTGAACTTCTATCATGTGATTTCCCTTGATATTGTTGTGATCAGCCACTGCTTATTGTGACTTTCAGCGTCTATTTAGTTAAACGGTATGCCAATGTATTTATTCATATACAAAAATAACAATCACATTATTAGCCCAGGTTAGGTTGAATAGCTTTTCATTGATTTTGATATGCAGCAGCCAAAAAGAACATTAAACAACTCACCTGAATATTCCCGGCCACAGAAGGAGATTTCTCGAAAACATGCCCAAGCCCCGTCCACCCCCTCAACCGCTGCCCTGCTAAGTATGCCGAATGTGGATACAACAGGCCGAGGCTCCCGGCCAGTTCGTGCCTGTATCTTCCGAGATGGACGCAGTGACATCCCACCTGCCATCATGCAGCCAGCTCCTGCTGCTTCATCATCTTCGACCCGCTTATCTGATGATGGTTATGGGCATCGTCAAAACGCCCACCATCACAGGTCGCCCAACCGGCCATCCACGGCTGACCGCCCACCTCTCGAGCGGCCCTCTTCACAGGAGGCATGCCACCCGAATTTCCTCAATCCATGCCTACTAACCGATATGCAGACTGTCGGGTGGCGCATTCGGCTATTGTTGCCAGAGAATGGGAGCATCATATACCCCAGTTCTATGCCTGGCTCGCCAGCTTCAACAACGGCCCCTATTCCTGCTATCCCAGAGCCTGATCCTTCCTCATGGGCCAGCCAATATGTATGTCACCCAATCTTATATTGGCATGAATCTAATTCTTGGCCATTGTCTATTTAGCCAGACACCTACCATAACCCGCGGGCCTCAGCTGAATATTATGGGTCTTGGCTAACTACTCCGCCAACAGTTACAGAGGCTCTGGAGGATCTCATGGCTGCATGGTTGGAGATCTGGCGAGATTCGCATCTGCAGTTGGCCAGGCTACAGGCCATTGAGAGACAGCTGGTGGATGTACGGCATTCCCTTGAATTGATCGCAATCAATGCGGAGGAGATGAGTTAATTATGCTCAGATTGTACCAGTAACCATTAGTATCGTAGAGGCTAATTAAACATTGTTTGCTGAACTCTTTACAGGGGGTTGGTTGGCCAATGCGTATTGCCTGGCCCCTCAGTCAATTCCAATTCATAGTCACTCATGTCATGTCCTCCACCAGGCTGTATCCTACAGTTGCAGACTGATAGGTCATCCTAGGTACTAACATAGCTATTCATGAGTCATGTCCTTGGCCAATTTTTGTCTGACAGTCAAATACTTAGTCTTTGTACCTCAGGACCAAAGTAACTGCAGCTGCTTGGGCTTGTATCTCCTACTATGCCAAATAACTGGCAGCTTAGATCGATATCCATCAACCGACTAGTGGACTTGATCTAACCAATCTGGACAACTGTGGATACTTTCCTGAAAGGTGGACTGTGTATCGGTATCGAGTTGACGATCACTACCAAAATGAATGGTGGGAGGAACTTAGTACTGGCCATGCCATTGAGATGACAAGATGGAGCACAGATTTAGAAAGGGCCATTAGAGAATGTGCGGAACAGGTAATTTTGGCTTTCGGTGGTGAATGAACTGTCAAATGACCAGCCGGTATCCATCAGTCCTCTTGTGGCCAGTCGGACAGAGGTAAGGCGAAAGTGCAATATCGCCCAGCCACCATAGCAAGTATTGCAGCTGGCGATGTTTTGTCCATCCTCAATGGCTTCGTGATGCAGTGGCCAGATGGCAAGAATTGATCGAAGTGAGCTCAGCAGCCATTGGTACTTAACAACAAGTAATATTGGAAGAGAAGACCGGCTTTCGAATCATGGCAATTGTCAACACTTTGAATGGTGAATGAGACCTGGGAGGCACCAAACAAGGATATTCCCTTGAAGGTCTGTAATCATGCATGGATATTGGAGCAAGGGAAATGGCCATTCGAAAAGCGGTCAATGTCCCATTCAGTGGATATTGGGCACCGTTAGTCTATTTCGGCCAGAGCTACAAGGGGACTTAGTACATTGGTTGTTTTTTGCTTCAGCAATCATAGCAACATATGATTGCAGTCAGCAATTGTGTCCAAGGTCCAGTTGAATGGTGGTTGAGCTTCCTGAAGCCCCAATGATTGTCTGTATTTTGTACCCATGCGCGCAGAGACCCGGTCTGTAATGGCATGCAATGCTACTCAATCAGCGTGTCCAGCCATTGAGTATGGATAGTCGTCAACCCCATATCATTTATGTAGTTGTTGATGTAATCTAGTCATTACAAAATCTGGCAATAGGTGCATGACAATCTTTGGGTTTGTTAACCGTAGACTGGCTAAGACCAGAGCTACAATTGAATCTCGGCGTTGGCTCCCATTGCCCTGCCTCAACTGTCATTCACCTTGGCCGTTCTGCAGTTTTCCCCAAGCCGTCATTCTCAAGTCATGTATGACCGGCAGGTGTTGTTGACCAAAGCTAAATAATACCATATGTCGTGTCACTGATTCCAGGACACGACAATTTTTCTGGCTACTTCGTATGTCTGTGGTGATTAGACCATATAATGTTAAATGACGCTAAGCAATTCCAGCTGATAGAAACGCTGTGGATGGCCAGTGGAATAATACAGAATGATACAACCAGCTCCTATGTGTTGATGAACTAGATCGTCTTACGCTCCAGGCAGTGGCTTGCAACCTTGGATCATTAACCATGGCTGGCGGTCGCTGGCCTTGTAAGCCTTTGCATTCATTTAGATGTTTCAAAACATGGAGGAATGTATATGCCAGCCATATAATATTGGCAAAAAACTACAGCCAGATGTTATGTAAGTTATCTAAAAAATGCAGCATCAGATAAATTTGACCGCATCGCAATCATGCCTATCCACCTCCCTCAGCTGGGTGCTGCAATGGCTGGGACAATACAAGTTGGGCCGGATTGACGGTCCCACTTCGCACAGCCTCTTCCAGTTGTGCCTGCATATTAGCGTTGGCATCAGCCGATGGTTGCATGCTACCGCCAGAGTTCATGTGGTTGCCAGAAACTGGGGAATACCGGTCATGGTTCTGCATGTCGACAATGGGATGTGGGTTAGGCGATGCAAAAATATTGTTGGTCTGCCCACCAGTGCCAAATGCCCAGTGGGGGACATCCGAGGGTGTCGCTGACGAGCTAGCGAAGCTTGAGTTCCTACCAAAGATGGGATGAGGAACAGAATGTTCGAATCAATGACTTACGAAGCACGGTCCATCGCGTTGATGCAGGTCACTAGATCGTCAACCCTCCCTGATGTCCAGTAGATTTCCTTCATCATCTTTCCCATCTCCTTCTGGCTCGCAATGTCCTCCATACGGCTTACAATCGTTTTGTGGAGCCGGCTATTCTCCTGGCCAAGGCGACGCACTTCAGCTTCCAACGCCCCAATCCGTGCAAATATCTCCCCAATTTGAAGGCCTGGCATTGGCATAGGCATGGGTGCAATGGTCTGATGAGTGGTCCCATACAGGGCAGGGATATCTTATATAACTGGATCAGTAAAGTATATGGAAAAATAATGTGAATGTATACAACGTGGCTCCTCTTGACTAGGAGGTGCGCACGCTAATGGGTCTGGCATGGCCACAGCACTATGGGACAGTGGACGGGCAGGTGGAGCTACATCGACATGGGGGGCAGGCAGAGTCACATGTAATACGCGGTCGGGTGGGGCTGCATCCGATGAGGGAGCTGCTGGCTTCCCAGTCAATGCAGCTCGAGAGCTGGACCGAGATCGCTTTGTCACAACCTCTGGAATGGCTGCGGAGGGGATAATGAGGACTGGTGCAGTGGATGTAGCGGTGGGTGGATTAGGGGCCGGGGAGGGCACGATCGCATTCAGCGAACTAGACGATTGCGAAACCTTCGACATTGAGCTTGATTTTTTGGGTTTTCTGCTGCTGGCTGCAGGCTGAGATCCTTCCACCTTGACCTCTTCTTTCTTCTTGGTGAGTTCGGTGTTTGGGCATTGGCTCTTCTTGACGAATCGACAGTTGAGACAAGTGGTGGACCTGGAGGCTGTCCAACACATCAGGCGGTCTCGGACACAATTGTTGCATTGAGTCCGGCTCAATTGTGGGTTTACAATGACAACATCCATATTTCTGGTCTGGGCCCTCCAGGATGCTTCGAGTTGGGCAGGAGTAAGACCCTTGGTTGTAATGGGCAGTGAATCCGGATCGCTATCATCAATGACCGTTGGTCGGCTCTTCGGAGGTTTCAATTTGGACTGTTTGTTGGGCTTGAAGGGCTGTGAGGTGATCTCTACAATAGGAGTGGGATGAGACCTAGCAGTAGGGGTACCAGCATGCTGTCTGGGGGTGGGATTGGCCTCCATTCCATCTCTTGCCTGTTTATCAACCTCCATTCCCATTTCATCATCGTGAGCACCGGCCGACTTCAACTGATGTGCCCTGTCCTCACCGATCTTCTCACTGGCTTTCTCACTGACCAATTCATCCTCACGCCCATCCTCATCGTCGACATCTCCATCCTCTTTGTTACCCTCGCCCCCTCCTTCACTATCGTAACATTGATCGCCTCGTTTATCTGTGTGCCATTTCTTTCCATGCGTTAGGTTCGGCTCAACCCCCTGTCTTGCCGGAGGTGCTTTTCACTTCCCAGCAGCTTTGGCCGAGGCGATTGGTGGGGTCTTGACAAGCGGCCGGAGTGCAGGATATGCATAGCTGGGGATCGGAGGGATTGGATGACCCTCATTGATGGCTGTGATCACCTGCTGAAAATATGGTGCCACAAGGATTGCTTGAGGAGGGGGCAGGATTTGATGCATAATATTGTATAGCGGCTTGAAGATTGCTGGAAGCGGAGGGTCCCTGGGATCCCAGGTCTCATAGATCATGATCTATGGAATTGTTAGTTTCACCTTGAGAAATAGAGATGCAAAGACTCACCACTTCAGTAACCATCGCATTGCTGTCCTCAATCAGATCGGCTAACCGCAGGTTTTGGGCAGTAGCCAGCCAGGCTCGAAAATGTTCCGCAAACAGTGAAATGTTGTCCGGTTGCATGGTGACTCTAGGCATCAATGTGGGGGTAGGAAAATTTTGATCATGAGGATGACCTCCACTTATCAATGTCAAGGATCTATCATGTGATTTCACCTGACATTGTTGGGATCAGCCACGAGGCTCATCGTGACTTTCCGCGCCTAGTTAGCGAAGCAGTAGGCAAATTCATGTTATTAGGTTAAACAAATTGAGATATGCAGCGGCCTACAAGGAGAATTATCAGCTCACCTGAAGCTTCCTGGCTGCAGACGAAGATTTCTCCAAACCATGCACACGTCCCGTTCCCCCCCTCTGTCACTGCCCCGCTCAGTACACCCAATGCGTACACAACAGGCCGAGGCTCACGGCCAGTTCAAGGCCCATATCTTTCGAAATGGCAAATGTTACATCTTGCCTGCTCTCATGCAGCCAGCTGCTGCTGCGTCCTCGTCTTCAGTCCTCTTTTCTGACGATGGTGTGGGGTATTGTAACAACACCCATCATCGCTGGTTTCCTAATCAGCCATCCATGGCGGACTATCCACCTCTCGAGTGGCCCTCTTCATGGGAGGCATGCCACCTGAATTTTCTCAATCCATGCCTACTAACCGGCGGGCAGACTGTCAACCAGCACGCTCGGCTATTGTTGCCAGAGGATGGAAGCATCGTATACGTAGAAGCTAATCGCGCATTGTTTATTGAACTCTTTGTCTGGGTCTGCCAGCTGCGGACTGATACCTCTTTCTATCTACCCTGACTTAGTAGCTTACTTGGTATCCCTGGCCAGTCTGTTACCTACGGCTGCAGACTGATACGTCTTCCTACATACATAGGAATTCATGAATAATGTCCTTGGCCGATTTGCGTCTGGCAGCTGCCAACTGATACCTCTTCCTATATGTGTTGACCTAGTAGCTTACTTAGCATCTTCAGCCGATCCGTGTCTGACAGCTGCTGACTGATACCTCTTTCTATCCACCTTGATATAGTAGCTTACTTTGTATCCTCGGCCGGTCTGTTACCTATGGCTGCAGACTGATATGTCTTCCTATGTATGTAGGAATTCATGAATAACGTCCTTGGCTGATTTGTGTCTGGCAGCTGCTGACTGATACCTCTTTCTATACGCGTTGACCTAGTAGCTTACTTAGCGTCTTCGGCCGATCCGTGTCTGACAGCTGCAGACTAATACCTCTTTCTATCCACCTTGACATAGTAGCTTACTGTGTATCCTCGGCCGGTCTGTTACCTATGGCTGCAGACTGATACGTCTTCCTACGTACATAGGAATTTACGAATAACGTCCTCGGACGATTTGTGTCTGGCAGCTGCCGACTAATACCTCTTTCTATACGCGTTGACATAGTAGCTTACTTAGTATCTTTGGCCAGTCTATGTCCTACGGCTGAAAACTGATAGGTCTTCCTATATACTGATATAGCAATTCATGATGAGTCTGACAGCCAAATACTTAGTCTTTACACCTCATTGAAACAGAGTAGTTATATTATCGGCCCTTACATTGAAAGCAATCAGATTTCATTATGTCCGGTCTATCCGTTGTTCTTGGGTTCTAGTTGTACATAGACCAATCGTCTGGAGCCGTATTAGATGGGTCAAATGTCACATCGGATTAGTCGTATACTATGGACTAAAGTAACTACTATGTGTGTGGCCCTCACCCCAGCTCATTCACCTCAGGGATATACTTGGGGCAATTGCTCCCCCACAAGGCAACTTGGCATGGCAACACCATTAGGCTGCAGGTCTTCTTGCAGTCTTGTGTACTGCCTTCCATCCAGTTTGATGTTCTCTTGTGAGTTATTTCCATTAGCAGTGAATGGCTCGATGTGCCACTCAACACTTGGCAATTGCCAAGCATGATGGTCATCATGGTCATCCAGTCAATCAGCACAATGAGCAGGCCCCAAACATTGTGTTTGGTCAGATGCTTCAAATGGTAGGGATTGGCACATCTGGGCACATTCAAGCTTTCAAGCCTTGAACTTGATTGCAAATGCAGTTTGAACCTGTTAGACAGCAGAAATTGGAGATCCAAGCTTTAGGTTTTTGCCTCATCTTATCTGAACCTTTTTGTATGTTCACGGCCTCCAGTGACCTTGTGAGAGATCACTTTTCTCTAACAGTAGATCAACATCTGAACATCCCAGAACACAATCATGAAATAGCAATATACAGATTGTGTGGAGGGCATTGGTGAGGAATGACATGGCATGGAGCTCTTGCATAAGTGCTAAGAATTGCAATCATGTGTTGAAGTTTACTTACACAGAGGTTTAAAGAATTCTTAGCATACAAGAAGGCATTGATGGTGAGCCTATGTTGGATTAGAACAAATATGAATTGACAATGCATAAGGGCTTCAATTTTAGTCCTTACCTTACCCTATGATTAGAAGTGACAAAAAAAAAATCAATAAACTATGTGTTATCAGATTTATATGTATCCTCAATCCTGGTATCTGAATTTCAGTTCCCCCAGCTGGTCCGAGATCTCATGCAACTCCATGTTCTTCATCATCCTCATGTCTCTCATCAAGGTTATTATACTGCTTTGTCGTAAGGTACTACTGCCAAAGGCACTCTTATCTTATCAGGAATACACAGTCATAAGATCACAGGTGGTGCTTCAGGTGCTTTATACCAAGAATTCAGAGAACAGGAGCTTCTGGATACCATTACTACCTTGCAATATGAAGGTAATCTGCCCTCACAAATTGCAATGGAAAATAGGTGAAATAATATAATATCAAGTTTTCAAAACTAGAAGGGAGAAACACAATTATCTGGAACAAGCAAGATGGAATAGAATTATGCAGATATTGAATAGGCCATCATAAGTGCAAAAGATATAAAAACTATAGATCAAGAAGCAAATAGCAGACTAAAGAAAATGGCTGAACATTCAAAGCATTCCAAATCTCCTGCTCCAAAGAATGAGTCCTTTACACTCCCCCACATATTCCAGCCGGAATATAAGAGTCCAGGGGGATTCCCCGGAATCTGGTGGACTGTTTTATATATGCTATTTTTCCTGTAGCAGTTAATTTTGGATAATATATTATTGAATTTTTTTGCCAGATTCCCCAGAATCTACCTGAACTCGAACAACACCGGAATAACTGAACTTACCAGGATTGCAGGAGACATAATAACCAGACTTGACTGATGTAAGCAAATAAAATTTAATGCCCAATTGGAGAGTCGAACACCCGACTGACCGTTAAGGAACCATTGTAACGAGACAACTAACCACTGCACCACAGAGGCATACAACACTGAAGTAAGTCTTTACTCTACATACCATTCTTGGTGGCTGTGTATTACAAAGCACACAGCTGCTGCCATCAACAGTATTCCAGCTCAACACCAACCACATCGACACCGCCACCTTCTCTCAAGACACACCACCTGCCCCCAGCCCCACGAGCCACTGCTTGTGGGGTGGATTGCGGGTGGAATGACGGACAACGGCAGGGAGGGAGGACGACAATGACAATGCATGAACAAGTGGGCCCAAATGATGTATTGTCGTTTGGGCCCTATGTAAGTTTTTTGGTTCATTTGTTTTGTTTATCAACTAACTAACATATTTTCTTTAATTTTTAGAATATAAACTACTACTTACAATGGAAACCCACGTGATACAGCCTACACCCCCACAGCACAATGAAAAACGACAGGAACCGATGTGACAGCCCATGCCCAACCACCACTGTGAAGGCCCCCTCTCTGTCCAAACGATGTGAGGGAGTCGATCAGGGAGAGATGGGCAGAGAGGAACGAGGCTAGACACCACCTGCCCCCAGCCCCATGAGCAACTGCTTGTGGGGTGGAATGCGGGTGGACTGACGAGAGGGAGTGGAGGGTGGGAGCTGTGAATGAACACCACACAACGAACGACACCCCAGCACCCGCCCCCAGCCCTGCGAGCCACTGCTCGCAGGGTGGATTGTGGGTGCTAATGGCCACATCACAATGACAGGGAGGGGAGGGAGGGGAGGGATGCACGAACACACGAACGACAGCCCAGCACCCACCCCCAGCCCTGCGAGCCACTGCTCGCGGGGTGGATCATGAGTGTTAACGGCCACATCGCCATGCCAGGCAGGAGAGGGTAGGGAAGAGAAGAGAAGGGGAGGGACACGCGAACACACGACAGCCCAGCACCCACCCCCAGCCCTGTGAGCCACTGCTCATTGGGTGGATTGTGGGTGCTAACAGCCACGTCACCACACCACAGCGCAACGATGTGGAGGGGAGGGGAGGGGAGGGAGTGGGGGATGCATGAACAAATGACAACCCAGCACCCCACCCCAGCCCTGTGAGCCACTGCTCACAGGGTGGGGATGGGGATGGGGATGGGAACAGTGACAGAAATGGGGACAGAGACAGGGACAGGGATGAGGACAGGGAGCAGGAGAGGGGATGGGGAACGATGAACAGGGGCACAGGTGCCCTGAATATCAGACCAGCATGACACACCCCTTGTGTTTGCGAGGGGTTGTTTTTCTATTTTTATTTTTGTATCTTTATATTTTTATTTTTAAATCAGTAGTATACCCGCTCCTCATGAGGTGAGGAGATAATTTGTATTGTGTCAGTCTACCTCCCATAGGCTTAATTAAATAACCTGCTAATATTAAAATTAACTGGAATACTCTTAGTAAGACTTGGTTTGGATTGAACTGACTTATTTAAAAAAGGTCCTTGTAGACTATGATAAGAATACTAGTTGGTGGTAGTGATAGTGGTAGTGGCAGTGATAGTAAAATCAGTAATTACATGTAGACTAGTGTTTTTCTATGCAAATTGTCTCTTTTGTTATTGATGCACCAATGTATAGCTAGTTCCAACCAAATACACCAATTTCAGTGTCAACTAGATGCATCAACCAGCATTTATGTATGGCCAGATCCAACCAGATGCATCAACTCACCTCCAATGCATAGCCACATTTAACCAAATACACCAAATATACACCAAACCAGTTCAAATTCTCTAGAATTGATATATTATGCTTGGAATCCACCCAGAATCCCTGGAATCCACCCAGAATTTCCAGAATCCGGGAACTCCAACTGAAATATGTGGGGGACTGTAAAACACTGCAAAAAATGTTAAATCAGGAAAACAAATACGAGATAGAACAAAGATTATATCTGAGAGACCAGAGAAGAACTATATAGAAACTACATAGAGGAATAATAGCACTGCTTATGATGCTATTCTTAGTATTCTGTTTAACACTTGGTATCAAGACCCAGTTTCTTATGTGGTATTATATATCTCTCTCATCAGCACTTTACTAGCCACTTTGTAACCCATGATGGTCAGAAATGGTTCCATGATGGTATGTTAACTGGTGCTACTCTCAGAAAAGAATAAACTACAGTGTCTGAATACTCTCAAGCAATACTGGCAATCTACTGCTACTAACACCGGAGGCATCTGCCAGCTCATGTCAAAACGACATGAGTTCAGTTCATGTCTTCGGTATATCTCCCAAAGTTTATTTGTATGTCATTGTGATTAGTCAGTACTTGATCTCATGGAAAATGCCAGAGGTTGCTCACATGCTGATTCTTGCATCTTGAACTGATAACCACAACCCCATTGGACTCTCCCCATGCCTCACAAAGTTGTCTGCACTTGTAGTGTCTGTTTTCATTTGACCTATTTGGACTCCTATGGCCAAAATGTCCCTGGTCAGCTTGTCAGTTCACAGATACGAAGAAAGCATAAAACTCAAGATCAACATGAATCACAGGATGATCCATATCCACTTCCAGTGAGGCCCACCATCACTGATAACAAGTCATACTCTCAGGCTGATAAATGTGTAGATCTTACACAAGGTATGTAAACACTGTTTTTACAGGCACTGAATTGCAATTTAGGCTTCAGATTATAGCTGTTACACCTGTCATTGATCTATGCTGTCTCATTGTTGCTTGGCTCTCCCTTCAGTCCGGAATCAGTAGAGATACTGCCAATATCCTATTGCACCTGTTCAAGTTCATCATCCTCACCACTCTAAGGCTCATTAAACTTGCACTCGCTACTGTGGATATCAAGACCTCAGAACTCACAGAACTGCAGATTCCACTGGATATACAGACTGTATATTCCAGATGTCAGCTGGATCCTACAATTGAGCGAATCATTTGCTGTCCCAAGTGCTTCAAGCAATATCATAATGGTGGTCCATCGCAATATACCTGGCATTGCTCTCCAAAGTCCAGGCCTTGTAACACTGATTTATGCACACAACATGAAACTTCAGGTGGCCTGCAGTAAATTCCTGAGTGCCTTTACACCACTCAGTCATTTGAATCATGGCTCATATTTTTACTCCCTCATTCTCAAATTGAGGACCATTTGCATCAGACTTTTGCAAAATCTCAACAGGTGTTCAATCCTGGGCAGAGGATGCATGATATATATGACAGCCCTGCCTGGAGTTCACTCCACCCTTTTCTTTAGTCACCTTACCACCTTGTTTTTGCATTATACATTGATTGGTTCAATTCTTTGACCAATAAAATTGCAGATATGTCTGTTAATTTTGGGGTATGGATAAAAATTAACAAATCACTAGGCAAAGTAGTATCATGTGGTGCCATTATTTTATACTGTTTGAATTTGCCCATCTCCATCAGACTTCTTTGTGAAAACACATTAACTATTGGAATGACTCCCTCTCTACATGCACCAACTATTTGGACAATAACACATGTTCTGGAGCCTATCAAGAAGATGATTTTAGACTTAGACCTTCCAGGCAAGGTCTTATTTACAGATCACAATCCACAGGGCACTGCAGCAGCAGCATGACTTATTCCACTGCTTGCAGATTTGCAAGCCATTCGCAAAGTGTCTGTATTTGTTTCACATGCTGCTGGGCTATTCTGTTCCTTCTGTAAATGTCACCACAATGACATAGAAGATCTTGATTACCATCATTGGGAACTATGGCACGGAACTGAAGTTTGTGCTCAAGCTCAGGAGTGGTGCAATCTAGCAACCATCAAGGCCAAAACAGCTTTGACTAAAGAAACTGGTGTGCAGTGGACACCACTCCATGATCTTCCTTACTGGAATCCTGTTCAATATGTCATTCTAGGATTCATCCATAATTTCCTTGAAGGAATCCTGCAGTATCATCTTCGAGTTCTATGGGGCATTGGTCAAACTAAGGCTGCAATTAAATTGTTGGCAAACCTTCAGCTTGATGATAATGACACTGATGCAAAGACTTTATCCAATTACTCTGAAGATGATAGTGCAAGTCAACACAGCAGCACTTCGGATCTGGCAGAGCATTTGTACAATATGGATGTTGATGACAAAAATGTTTCTACCCCTACCTCCAGTTCTACTCCTACTCTTAGTTCAAATACTGTGCCACTCCCTTCTGATGACCATAATGAAGATGAAGAAGTGCCTCTGTCTATTTCTGTTGACTTTGCACCTGCAGAGCTAGCTATAATTCAATCATGCATTTCAAATGTTCAGCTTCCTACTTGGGTACAACAGCCTCCCACCAACCTTGGTAAAACCAGTCATGGAAGCTTAAAAGCTCATGAGCTCCTCACTCTATTCTCCATCATATTTCCTCTTGTCATTTCAGCACTCTGGTGAAGTGGCACAGAGGAACAACAGAAACCTTTGTGGCACTTTGTGAATTGGTCTGTGCAACAAATATCATTGCAGGTTATTCTGTCAGTAATGCTGAAGCAGATGCTTATATGAACCACTACATTAATTACCACTCTTCTATGCAGCATCTTTTTGGTGCTGTATTTCACTCAATGCACAACCACCACTATGCTATGCACAATGGGGCACTACTTAAATTCTGGGGCCCACCAGCTCTGCTTAGTGAATTTCCTGGTGAGAGAATGAATGGAGATTATGGGCGAATCAAAACAAACCACCACCTTTGTAAGTCATCAATTTCTCAGGTGTACTTTCACTAAGTAGTGTTTTTAAACAGAGGATATGGAGTTGACAATGCTTCAACAGAGTGCTCATTGTGGATGCCTAGATGCGCTCCTTCACAATAACAACTTCCAAACCAATGCTCCTGAATTGGCTGATATTTTACAACCAATCACACATCCCACTGCTCAGCCAACACACAACCTCAGTGGCCCTGAAGTTGCTGCTACTCATGCAAGGGCAAAGCCACTTGATCAAAGGCACTATAACCTTCTTCTTCAATATCTGAGAGCCATTGGCCAGGACTACAATTCAGTATTCACTGGTGAACCTTATGCTCTTAACACTCTCCTGCTCCCTCCTGCTGTTCAACAGCCCCGCCAAGTTGTTTTTGAGAACCGAACATACAGCTGCAACAATAGTCATATAGGAAATAGCCATATTCAGTTCTATATTCCAACGCGCGGAAATACCATTGAGACTGGATATATTGAGGAAATTTGGGAGCTTCCCCTGGAAGGTCTCTGGCAAACATTTTTCTTTGTTCATCAACATTGCCCACTCTCACCAGCTCAGCAGAGAAAGACACCATATGCAGTTGAGCCTTGCTCAAGGCTGCAATCAAAGGCTGCCAGTTGTGAGCCATCAAACACTGTGTACATTCTTGAACTGCAGCATATCATTTGCCACCTTGCTATATATACAATCCCTCTTGGTACATATGGGTTGAAGAAGAATGTTATGGTCATTAATGGTCACTCAACCATAAATGTAAATAGGGAACATGATGTACATAATAATTACATGAGAATAGAAACAAAGCAAAAAAGTAAAATAAGTGTGCACACAATTAGTGGGGTTGGGGGCATTTCATGAGCTGACCTCGCTGCAAGTCCTGCTACCCAGGCTTCCTGGTAACTCCATGGGGTATCTCAACCCCAAGAAAAACCCTCACATCCCATTTGGATGGGGAGGAGGGGACAGGCATGTGTTTATGCATCATTGTAGGTAGTAGATAACCTAAAAAAGGGTTGGTACTTGAGAAAGACTCAAAAAGGGACAATGAGAATACTTAATTAAGCACAAAGTTAAGGGGCTGCCCGTCCATCACCCAGTATGATGCCCCGACCCACAGTGACACGGGCGCTCCTGAAGCAAAGAGATACCAAGACAGTGGGTGAGAGGGACCATACATACATGAAAAGGGAACAGATCATGCTGAATCTGTATCCTTTGTCAACATCCAAATACACGGTGATAATGCTCAACCCAGAAACCCAAACAAAAACACCTAATATGTCAGTTTGGTATAACACAAGTCAGAGGAAGGGTGTGAGTGGAAACATCTACCACCCACACTGTTGAGGATGTAGATGAGTTCAGAAACAGCTTCGAAGTAGTTTCGGGCAAGGC
This sequence comes from Tricholoma terreum, assembly GCA_003316345.1. Taxonomy (NCBI): domain Eukaryota; kingdom Fungi; phylum Basidiomycota; class Agaricomycetes; order Agaricales; family Tricholomataceae; genus Tricholoma; species Tricholoma terreum. The sequence continues at coordinate 2,472 of QFEU01005075.1, read as the reverse complement.
GAAGTGGTTCCAAAGCCCCGATGTTAGTTTTCAGGGGTGCAAAGATGTTCGAAGAAGTGCAAAGAAGTTCGAACTCAAACGTGCAATGCTTGACAAGGGCAGGCATTCTGGGTACGCAATATGAGATACTGGGAATGGTGATGAGAGTGCAAGAATAAGTGCGGAAGATTGTTTCAAGGATGCAACAATGGACGAAGAAGTTCACGATGACTTTGCAAGACTCTGGACTAAGGCTAGTTTAGATTTAGAGCATAAAACTTCTTAAATCCAGACAATATGAGGTAAAGATGAAGATGATTTCTTGTTGTTGTATGTAAGTGGTACAAGCTTTTATATGTTTTTAGAGGAAAGTACCAAAAAGGGAATAGAGAAACATGAGGCAGAACATGAGGCTATGTGAAACATATCTACATCAAAGGTAAATAAAGACGATAAGAAAGGAGACCTCCTGATCAAAATGCGGAGCATAAAACAGGTCCAAAGGGAACTGACCTTTGTTGTAATATCTCAAAATCTCGCTAAGTGCCTTGTTGTTTCCCAAGGCACTAATATCCCTGTGTGCATGCCTCCAGAACGTGTCGGGTGAGGTGGGGGAACATGTGGAAAGTGCAGGTAATGCATCCAAACATCTGTGAAGCAGGTATGAGGTGAACACGTGCAGTCAAAGCATCATGAATGTGTGCGAAATAGTTTGAAGTAGTTTGAAGTCGTTTGATGTCATTTCAGGGTCACAAAAGTGGGATCGGAGACATTCGCGTTCATTTGTATGGTGTGTGAGGGCACCTATGTATCGTTTGGAGTGGTTTCAGAGCTTAACCCACCAAGTGGCCCTATCAGTGGTTCGCCATTTGCTGTTGATGGAGTGGTGTCCTGGGAATGGCGTTGGCAGCTGTTGATGGAGGTGGGACTCAGAGGTGGTTGAGGCCAGAGAGAGAGGTGGTGAGGGACAGCGGTGTCAATGGTGGTGGTTGTGGTTCCTGGCACCTCTCTCTGTCATCCCTCATCGTTGGCTGTTAGCACCTGCAATCTACCCTGCAACCAGTGACTCGCAGGGCTGGGGGCAGGTGCTGTGTTGTTTGTTGTTGTTGTTCTGTCATCCACTGGCAGGCATTTCCTGTTTTGAAATGCATGGGGTAGTTAGTGACAAGGTAGCAGGGTTGGGGGCATTTTGTAAGCTTACCTCACTGCAAGTACTGCTACCTGGGCTTTAGCCCCCATCTTCTTTTTTAGTGCATCACTTGGAGTTTGAGTCACATCACTGCTTGTCGTTACCTGTAGTTTAGATGTCAAAAAAGAATGAACACAGTCAGTTAGCTAATAAAAACAAGAATTGAGCAAAAGAATATACCTAGGCATCATTTGGGCCTGCATTGTGTCTGATTAGCTTGTTTGCAGCCGTTGGTGGTGCTTAGTGGTGTAGGAGTGGGCATGGAAGTGGTGGTAGTGGTAGAGGTGGGAGGGAGGAGGAAAGAAATGGTATAGGCGGTGCTGTGAATATGGTGTCAGTGTGTGAGGACAACAAATGTGAGTCCATGACTAGTCAAAGTTCATAAAACATAGTCATATTCATATAGACATACTAACATAAGAATCATAATAACTACATGTGAGCTGTAAGTCACGACAAGGCATGGGCCCCAGGCCATTTAAGTTTCCATCTGCTCCTGCTTGTCCTGCTTGTCCTGCTTGTCCTGCTCATCCTGCTCATCCTTGTCCTTGTCCTCCTGCTCATCGTCACCATCTTCGAGGGCTGCCAATTCTGTGGCTGTTGGAAGCTTATACAAAGCCTGAACACGGTTCCCATACTTCTTCATGAACGCACATTGAGGCATGTCCTTCCAATCAGGATCGGAGTCAGATGAAAGGCAATCACTCTTCAAAGGAAGTGCAATTGGGGCCATGGCATAGCGAGCATGATTCCTGAGCGACATTGTGTTGAAAAAGGTGGGATCAAACCAATCCAAAGGACAATCCACAGGTACGCGCATGGAAATTTGGCTCTCGAGGTTCTCAGAATGTGGGATGCAAGGCTCCTCACACTTTCTTCTCCTATGGAAAAGAGGGTTCCCTACTTTGTGGCTACTGTTGATGTGGCGCAGAAAGTCGGTGATGTGGGGATTGCACACTTGCTTCCTCATAATGAAGAAACCACCACCAGGGTTCATCTTGTCATCAGATGTGCACTCATATGAACCAGCTAGAAGCCTGATACGCTGGTTCCAGCCATGGTCCTTCAGATAGGTGCAGTGTTTGATAGTAAGCTGAAGTTAAATTTAGTGATTCAAGTTCAAAAGATAAAAATAAAAAGTACCAATTGGCAGTTCTTTGGAAACCTATCCCGTAATCGGGGGATAGGAAACACTGGAGAAGAAGGAGGGAGAGGCAAGTCAAAGACTCACTACTAATCATGCGAAATGACAAGACAACGACGTGTAATTAGGAATGAGAGATGATACAAAAGCAGAGTATAAG
>QFEU01005074.1:0-15778 GCA_003316345.1 Tricholoma terreum | reverse complement strand
TCCGGGGTTTGTTGCCTCTCTGTCCCTTTCTGATGCTGCATCTCTCTGTGACGCGGCCTGTGCATTGTAGGGGCCTTGTGGGGCGGCGTAGTCGTTGTCAAGGTCGCATTGGGTGCCTTGGGGGTTGCTGAAGGGTCCTGTGTAGTCGCCTTGGACGTAGGTAGTGTGTTGCTCACTATGTGGTGAGTAGGAGCTGGAGTTGGTGAAGCTGTCACAGCTGTGACGTGTCGCGTCGAAGGTGTACGGCGTGTCGAATGGGGTGTTGTCCGATGTGGTGCCGTAGCTGGGCTCGTCGTAGTAGGTGGGTGTGTCATAACACACCCGTTCCTCGTAGTAGTAGTGTCCCCAGGACATAGTAGTGTTCTAAAGTAAAAAAATAAGGATTTGTTGAGTTTGGGGATTTCTGTGGTCTCGTCTTGCGACGGTCGAGCTCTTGGCACGTTGGGGGTCTCGTCTTTCGACGGTCGGTGCTTGGCACACGTAAGGAATCTCGTCTTTCGATGGTCGGTGCTTTGGCACACGTAGGTCTCGCTGTCGAAGCGGTGGGTCTCGTTGACTGTCACTAAGTGGACTGGCAAACAGTGGGGCGCGAGGGGACGAATCTCATCTCATCACCACTTGGAGGGGCTCCCCTAGGGAATCTCCGGGGTCACGCAGGATGCGGCGGCTCAAAGGCAAAGCGAAGTCAAAAGCGGTGGATCTATATGTATCTGTCTATCTATGCTGACATGCGACTCTACCTACTGGCTTACATAATGGTCTGGAGAATGCCGTGGCTGCACAGCCACAATGGTCGGGGCATTTCTGCAAGTCACAGGGAGCCGAAACCGGCAATCCATATTCGGACATCCGTACCCTCCCATTCCCTGGTGGGATGGACGCTCGGGATGTCTCTACAATTCACAGGATGTCTCTACAATTCACAGGGGGTAATACAAACTATTATTAGGAATGTACAGATGTAAAAATAATGCCAGTACTTTGCTCCCCATATTCAAAATCAGTGGGAAGGGTGCATCCCAAACCAGCCACCCATATCTGGGCATGTGCACGGTGTGCTCCCCGGTTGCGTGGATGCTCGGGACATCTCTACAAGTCACAGGGGGTAATACAAACAATTATCAGACATTTACGGATATAGTCATAATGGCAGTACTTTCACCATCTTTAATAGCCCTAATGCATGCTCTACACTCACTGGCCCATCGGGCACCCCAGCCACTCGTACCCAAGTTCACTGGCAGCCTTATACTTCCATTTCTGCTGCCTCTTGTGTTTCCATCCCATCTCGATCTCTGGATCTGTATCTCATAACCCCTACTGCATCTGTATCATCACCACCGCCAATTGCTACCCCCTCCTCAGACCTTGATCACATCCGACAATCCCTTTCTTAAGCGGGAAGGGTAAATTCCAAACATGCTACCCATATCCGGGCATGTGCACACCATGCTCCCTGGTTGCGTGGACGCTCGGGACATCTCTACAGGTCACAGGGGGTAATACAAACTATTATGAGGAATGTACAGATGTAGACATAATGCCAGTACTGTGCTCCCCATCCATAAATCAGTGGGAAGGGTGCATCCCGAACCGGCTACCCATATCCGGATACGTGCACGCCATGCTCCCCGGTTGCGTTGCGGGACCTCTACAAGTCACAGGGGGTAATACAAACAATTAATAGCCCTAATGCATGCTCTACGCTCACTGGCCCATCGGGCCCCACCAGCCACTCGTACCCGAGTTCACTGGCAGCCTTATACTTCCATTTCTGCTGCCTCTTGTGTTTCCATCCCCTCTCGATCTCTGGCTCCGTATCTCATAACCCCTGCTGCATCTGTATCATCACCACCGCCAATTGTTACCCATCCAGGCATGTACACGCCCCAGCTCCCTGGGTGCGTGGACGTTGAGGGCATTGCTACAAGTCACAAAAAGGAATAGAAAGTAGAATCAGACATTTCAAAATTTAGACATATTGGCAGTACTTTGCCCCTCACATAATACATAAGGTGCATGGACCCCCGTGTCAGGACATCTTTCGGCAGGCATACGCCGGTTATCCCGTCTCCTGACCTTCCGGTACCTATCACGTGCATGTCGGGAGGGCTTGCAAGCTCTAATCATCCCATAATGACATCCCTGCCTGCTGGTATTTCTCATTGCTGCAGAATGGATTGCCTATTTAACCACTATTGAACCTTGTCTGTAATATTGCTCGGCCAGGAGGCACCTGCAAAGATATAATGGTACCTTCACCCAGTAAAGGGTGATGAATTTAAGCCCAGGCATCTGGTACCAGGTGCATCAGGGAATTACTACTATTTCATATCTTGCCAATGTGTTGTAGTACGTTATCATTGGCAGACATCTATATTGTCAATATTGAATGGTAGTCATGTTTGAGCATTTTACCATTTGCCTGGTTAAAGGGGCAATGCCTGCCATAGGAAGATACCTTATTCCGGGATGGTATGCTTGTCAACATCTGCTGGCTTGCCAATAACCATGCTTGAAAGAAAGTCCAAGGGTAGATTATTGACATGTAATAAATGCTACAAGACGAAACGACATAAATGTAATATACAATACGCTAACCATCCAAATGTCAAGTATCCATGTTCCCTGTTCTAGCTCCCCTGGCAGATCATCATAATGCCGGTTGCACCGGAGTTGGGGATGGGGGTGCAGGTGACTCTGATGACTCATGGCTTGCTGGGAGCTGTGGGTTCAAAGTGGGCAAAAGATCAAAGGCACTCAACGATGTAAGAGGGCTCAGAGTACCAAACACAACGGATTCAGACCCCTCCATCTCTACAGTACTGCTTTGAGGTGGAGTGAAAGGATCCGGAGTCGTGGCCAGCACATTCACGCGAATTTCGGTTTGGCCAGAGAGAGTGACTGCAGTTTGAATCTCCATGTCAAGGCGAATGCCAGGTGATGGGGGTGGCATTGATGGGACTTGGATGCCTACTGTCTCCATAGGCATGGGAACGTCATCCATGGCTGTTTGAATCTCCATGTCAAGGCGAATGCCAGGTGGCGGGGGCGGCATTGATGGGACTTGGATGCCTGCTGTCTCCATAGGCATGGCAGCGTTATCGATGGCAGTTTGAACTTCCTGTGTGAGGTGAACAGGCAAGGAGGGAGGGGACGTTTGAACTGCAACAGCAAATCTTGGATACGGCTCGACATCGAGAGGCATCGTGGCATCAGGGGGAAGGGGGGATGTTTGTACTTTGGCCACGACTCAACGTTCGGGTGTAATCTGTGGTGTAGAGCTGGTTCGGCTTCCACTAGACTCTCATAATCCATTGACCGCGGCAAACAGCACGTTGTTTGTGGCCTCCAGGTGCTGCAAACGACGTGTGATAGGTACCGGTGCTGGAACATTGCTCGACGAGGGGCCGTTTTCGATTTGTTGCAACGACAATGACATTTTTTGCAAAGCTTCAAGCATTTGCTGCTGAACGAGAGTGGATATGGTGAAGTGGGAATCCAATTGATCCAGTTGAGTTTCCATTGACTGCTGCTGGGACTGAAGCTTCCAAATTGCTGGGTCTGGAGGATCAGGACCGTCGTGGATTTTACGGCCCCTTGTAATCCAAATCGTGGGAGGATGGGATGGACTGGCGTCCTGGCGAGGTTGTTTAGCCGGTCAAGAATCCACATCGTCCAGGTCGTCCATATGGTCATCCTCCTCTTCCTCCTCACTCTCCTTGACTTTCTTTGATTTGCGGCATGTAGTCTTGCCCAGCCTTTCTTTCATTGCCTTCGATCGGCTTGCTTTCGATTTACGATTGCCAACAGATTTACTCCGTCCGCGAGACATACTGGGTGGCCCAGTTGTACCAGGCCGTCCAGTCTGCGCACCCCCATTGGATTGTTTTGACGTGGCCGATCTCGAACGTTGCCTGTCACGAGATGGGGTATCGAGTCGTCCAAATATCCTCCACATCAGCTCTTCTTCCTCTGTCAAATTCCGTGGACCCCGTTTCCCTTCTGGACATCTACTGCATTTTACCTTTGACTGCCCACAGGCTAAACATGCCTGATGACCGTTTATCAAGATGCATTCCAGTGACGGATTCATGTGCCTCTTCCACCAACAACTGTCACAGGTGAGCATGTCCTTGCAAAGGTCAGACCCCGGAGGAGGAATCTCGCCGTTGTGCAGGAAGGGAGGACGTTCGACATTGTGCGGGAATCAAGGTTTCACGTCGGTGTCAGCTGTCTTTGCCCTTCGTTTGACGTCAGGTATCACAACAGGAGGAAGAGGGCGTTTGACCTCCTCCATCTTTACTTCATCATTGATCTCAATGTATGGCTTGCTTGTAACACACGACTTGCCCCGTCCTTGAGCAGACTGCGATTATTTGCCTTTGCCAGATGATGATGGTGTAGGGGGAATGGGAGCAGGAACGTTAGGTGGCATAACAGGGGTGGTGACAACAGGAGAAGGATGAGAACCAGAATTCAGTGTGACCGGAGGATTCGATTGTACGGCCTGTTGACTAGGATCGATGATAGCAGGAGGGCAGGGAAGGGGAAGAGATGAAATTGATGGTACTATTGAATAACATCATTAAGAAACATAAAATGAAAGATTCAAATGACTATTCACCAGGAGTTAATGCATGTTCTGAATGGTACCACTCAGGGACGGCAGGAAACGTTTCTGCCCAGTAAGACCCATTAATGTGGGGATCATTACGGCGAACGGTTGAGTAGTCGATGTCCCTCGTTGGTTTGGTGTGCATGAGGAACATTTCCATATGAAGGGACATGAATAGTCGGGATGGCAGAAAGTCATCTGTACCGGGTGCAAGTTGGGCTACCATGGCACCTACATGTCGCTGCAGAGGGAGATATAGGTGTTGAAATATGTAAAACATATGTAAGATACTTACCACCTGCGTCACCAACTCGCGCTGCCGTTCTGCATCCTTGGGGTGGCGCAAAACCTCTTCCAGCAAAACTTCGACGTTGAGCATCATAATATATGCCTGCACAGCAGCGATGGTTTCGTCGTTCTACGTTATTTGGATGTTCATTCAGGTACAAATCAGGGACATGATCTTGTACTTACCGGATGATCAGGGTATAACCAGAAAAGTTGGTCAACAGTGATGTTGTTATATAGCAAACTCTCGATGGTATCGAAGCATGTACCATAGTGACAGTGAAGAGCCTGGACAACAGCATGAAGAGGAGGTAAGCTAGAAAGATTGTTCGGTGGCCCAGACAACATTGTGTGGACAAAAGAGTAAATGAAAGGAATGAATGCAGCAACAAATGATGAAGTTCAACCAGGTCACATGATCTTCAGGCTGATTTACTAGTTCCATGACTTGCCATCATAGCCATAGACCAAGCTCCTTTGGAAAATGCAGGGTACGTGGTGCACATATATTTGTAAATGAATATTCTTAGCACATATTCATTTTCAAGGTAAATCAAATCCTATGCAGCCGTCTCACAACGTATGCATTGCTGGCCTCAAGAATGCCCGGCATGCGTCAACGATAGGCCCAGATAGCAGCGTTCGCCCAGACCTGCAATCTAATCCTTTCGCCCTCCCCCCAAGTAAGAAACAACAAGCTCTCAATGATGGGCCCCAGCATTCCGGGCCTCCAGCTCATGCCAATGCTGCGGAACCGCAACCCACGCTGAAATCAGAGGCATCCCGTGCAGCCCCTACGAAAGCGATTAAACCAACCGTGAGGTTTAGCGACATAGTACAAGGCCAAGGAGCTGCTGCAGGTGCAGCCCCTTCCACAACTTTCAAGCCTCGCCTTCCCATCGCCACCATGATGCCCACATACCGCAACTACATCAAGAGGCCTTGCCCAGATGAAGAAGACCCAATATTGGAGATAGAAGAGGAGCTGCAGGTCATGGATACACCTACTTCATCGCAGCAGGATTTGATCCAAGATCATGACATGGAGGATGACATTGAGTATGTGGAACCTCCACTGCCAAGGAAAGTGTTTCCCCCATCCCACCGTCCTGCCCGTGAAATGTCACCTAACATTCCAATCGACCACCTGTCGGTTGCTGCGACACATCACAGTGCCCAAGCCAACACCCCTTCACACGTCTTTGGGGGAACAACAGATTCATCATCAAGACAGTATCTGCTACTGACTCAAACCGCTCCGCTGATGTACAACAATGACCTTGATACACGATACTGACCCGGCAGCCCCTCTGATGTTCAAAACCAAATCAATTCCAAGCGACGGGATATGCATGCGGAAATTCAACAGCTCATCACAGAGACCGAAAGAACACAGCGGGAGGTGATAAAAGAGGTGAGTTCCCCTTGGATCTGATTTCTGCAGATTTCATTTATTAGCAGGATTCAACATGGCGGATTGCTCAGGATAGTGCAGCTGCATATCACCTCGGAACTGCCACGAACAACATGCGATGGGAGATACATAACAATTCAGTGATGCTTCAAGAACTACTTGAATTGGACAGGTTGCTTGAGCATGCGTCTGATCATGCGTTTTCTGTCCTCCGTAGAATCAAGAGACAAAAGGGTAACATTGTTCCAAGGGATGAATTGATGGATAAATAGATTGCTATGTATATCTTGTTTGTAAATCTATGTACATATCTATATCTTTCTTGGGGATCTTCTCAGATTTGATGACCGGAGACTCATCTTTGGGGATGTTCCAACCTTAACCGGAGAAATCTTCTTTGGCTTTGGCTTGGGTCTTTCAGGCTTCGCAGATGAAGGAGCACATCCCGGAGATGGGGTAGGAGATGATCGTTTGGTATTTGATGCCCAGAGAGTTTTCTTCGGGGATGTTCCAACCTTACCCGGGGAAATCTTCTTGAGGTTCAGTTTGTCAGGCTTAAATGTGGGACTCTCATTTGCTGCAGATGGGGAGTTAACAACATGAAAAGTGATGGATCTACCCTAGTCTCTCACCTACGTCAACTGGTTCTTCTGGCAGCCTTTCTAGGTTGACCTTATCTACGATGGCCTGCAACTCCGGGTGAAAGACAGCAGGCGACCGGGCTGGCGAATCAGAATCATTGACTGCAAAGAGGTTGGCCACTGAACATACTCCTCTCTAAGGCTTACCTGTGCTCCCAGGGCTGCTGCAATTATGAAGTTGATCAAGTATAGCTTGTTCTTCTGGTGTAAACCTTGTTGACCTCTCTGCTCTCCCCATTGAGGCCTGAGTTGGATATCAATGATTATACTGTACAAATTTCATTCCACAACACACCTTGTTGGGATGTAGAAAATTATCCTGTAATCGAAAAACATTGGGGGAAATATTTCCAAAAATATCAACAATATATCTTTTGGTTTTGTTTCAGAATAGGTGCAGTCTCCATGGTAAATCTATTCTGGCCAGACTTCACGTCCCGGTGTTTACTTGGAATGCGTGATTTATCGCTGGATGCCTAGAAAAAGTTAGATGGCTGGTTAACATTTTTGAAAAGGGCTTACTGAGGGGTCAGGTGACAATGACCTGTGGCTCGTATCCGGAGGTGTAGGCAGGCATGTTGCCAGCGAGTGCTGACCAGGCACAAATGAACCATCCCTGAACAGACGATTTTGCAATGATTGTCCAGGCCCTGCAGCCATCTTTGAAACAGTTGCTCGTCTCCGTTGTTGGGGTATTGATCCAGAATGCTCTCTCAGAGCATCACCATCCGGGGAACTTGTGCCTGCAGGAGTCAATTGCCCAGTAAGCCCGGCAGGCCTGGGAGAGTGAGCCTGCTGAAACCAGAGAACGGGTTTGCGCTTGAGTTGCCAGGCATAGCAATGGTCCAGGAGCCGAATTACCGCATCAGCATGAAGGTGACTGGGATCCATGAGGGGGAGGTCGGCTGGTAGATACTTTGCCCTAACATACTCAGTTGTTCTGCTGAGCAGTTCCTTCCACGGCACTACAGCCTTTTCATTATTGATGTCCTTTCCTGGGAGCAAAATGAATAATTATCTGTGATGTGTGGATCATGGCTTACTGTATGTGGCAGTCATGAATGACCAGATTAACTCTTTCCGTGATTGAAGGATGTCGTCCAACTCTCGGGGTTCAGGAAGTGTTGGATAACCATGTTCATCCGTGGCAAACATCTTCAGGGGCTTCCTGTTCGATGCCTGCATTCTGGAATGCTCGTTAATGCCTTTGACTGTTGGCATAATTTATCCATGAGGTGCCCTGATGCTAAAAGCAATCGAACTCACCTGTAGCATGCAAATCCTTTCCGTGCTCCAGCATCGCACCTAGAATCGGCCGTTCATGCCAATCTGGCAGTGATTTGAACAAAGATTTTCCCCCAAGCTCCTCCATGTACTCTCGGCTGGCCACCCCATCAGCTTTATAATGGAATACGTATGGTATCCAGATACATACTATTGAACTATGACATTATTATCGTTGTCCTTGAAAAATGATAGGACGAGACAATCCATCCCACAGGATACTTTCATCTGCCGGCAAAAGTCCTTCATGTACTTCGTACCATGCTTATGAGCAGTGCTAGAGCAAGCAAGGGCAGGGTCAGTTCCCGGTTACAGATGATCAATATATATCTTACCAGACTTGAATATCCCAAGGGGGACCCAACATGTTCCATCTTTTTGTGGTTTCCTTGGCAGTCTCCAGATCTTTTCCTTCCATTTTGTGGATTAACTTCGTCAAGGCCTTCTGATACACTTTCATATATTCTTTTGACCCGTTAGATGCTCCAGACAACAGGATGGTCATGATATCATGATGGAGGTGAGTGTACTCCTGGGCAATTACCATTCAGTAGGTCCATCTCTTCATGTAGTGAAACTGTTCAATGGATTTTTTCTTCCTTCCATAGGTGTGTAGCCACCATTGGATCCCCTATATCTTCGTCAGTACATTGCCAGGAATGTTACACTGGGTACCGACCTCCCATAGTAGTTTCCATTGCTCCTTCCCCTCCTTTGAGGTACCCTTCCCGAATTCAGAATGTTTCGCTAAAATCTCCTCATATGCTTTTACAGCAAACAAGGTCCTGTCCTTTCCCTTCTTTGCTTTCCAACATTCTTGATATCGCACCAGCACAGTGACATCTTCCCCGGTCAGCTTGAACCTCTTCAATTGTGATTCAACCATGGGATTCAAGGGAACCTCTTCAAGATTGTCCAGCTCCTCTTGAGACTCATCTTCACTACCAGCGGAGGACATATTTCCTCGAGATGGTGTTATTGGAAGAATGCAATGAGGCAATCAAGGGGTAATCCTTTCTGTCAGGGGTTCCCTCACATGAACGTGGGGTAGCATTGATCGTTCGATGGGCCACATGTTCTGCCCCTCCCAGGAATATGTATTCTGAGAACGTGGTTTACAGGGTTGATGTCAGGGCAAATGATTGGAGCTGTATTGAAAGCCTATCTACTCTTGCCTACCATCGCACTGATGCCATCCCATACATACAAATCTAATTTCACAGACCTTCGTAATGCAGCATTGTTGGTGGAATCAGAGACAAGGTACACAGTTCGAGGGCCGAAGGAGCGAAGAATTCTGCGAGAGCCATCTCATAGCGTAAGTCCCCGGAAAAGGGCACAACGAGCTCCGGCATGCGAAGACACACAGGTACCCGTAGACCTGGATCCCCTGACTGGGAATCCTGACATGGACTTGGAGCCTTTGAAGATTACCAAGACAAAAGTATGTTCAATGTGTCATTTGAAGTTCACATCTGATAATCATGCAGACACAAAATGATTATCTCCGGGACTGGCAGAAATGCAAGTCCATGCAATACCTTCAACGAATCATGAGAAACCAAGGAGATTTGGGAGCTCAGACATGCAACTTCTGCCAAGGTTTCGGATCTTGGAAATGCTTGGATTGCATAGGACATCCGGTTTGGTGTACTCGCTGTTGCAGAGACCATCACTCCCGACTTGTGTTTCACTGAGTTCAACATTGGAATGGAACCTATTTCGAGGCAGCATCATTGTACCAGGCTGGAGTTGCCTTGCATTTTGGCCATGGGGGATTGCCTTGTCCTGTCCGGTCCAATGCATGCTCCTGCGACGCTTCCGGTGCCGGTGCCCAACGACTGGAACACCAACCATCCGGCGAGCAATCCAATGACAAAGGTGAGAACCGATTACCGTTTCCACAGGTCTTTGAGCGAATCTGATTATTTTCTATGACTGCTAGATCTTCCCGGCGACGACCTGTGTATTGATCCTGATGATGCCCCTCACCTTTCCGGCAACACATACAATCCAGAATGGACCAGAAGGAAGGATTCAGCAGGGAACCTGTTCATTGTTGTTGTTGATTGAACCGGAATGCATCTCTTGCCAGCGATATGGTGCGAGTGCCGGAATGCCGCAACAAAGGAAATGCAGGCCTTAGATTTGGGTCTGTATCCAGCTTCAGACAAAATGATATGGACAGTCTTCACATTTCAATGTCTGGATGATTATCTGGCTGACAGCCAAGAATGTAATACATCAGCCTATCATTACAACGAAAAACTACGTAGGTTAACCAATAGCAGCTTTCCCCAGATGGCACCGGTAATCTTGCTTGCTTTTCATTTATTTTATATCTTACATTGGTTCAGAATCGGTATCAAGAACTTATGTGAATCGAACGTGACTGTGTCTGAGTCCAAGTTGATCATGGATTGTGAGTCCAAGACCTGCAGGAATGCCAAGTTGAAGTCTGGGTTTATAGATTCCCCGAGTCCATGTTCATCATGGATTCCGAGTCCGAGATCAGCAGGGATGCCGAGTCCGAGTTTTGAGTCTGAGACTAGCAGGGATTCCAGGTCTGAGTCTGAGTTGATCATGGATTCCAAGTCCGAGTCTGGGTTCATAGATTGTGACTCCGAGACCTGCAGGAATGCCAAGTCCAAGTCTGGGTTCATGTATTCTGAGTCCGAGATCAGCAGGGATGCCGAGTCCGAGTTTTGAGTCCAAGACTAGCAGGGATTCTGTGTCTGAGTCCAAGTTTATCATCATGGATTGCAAGTCCGAGACCTGCAGGAATGCCAAGTTGAAGTCTGGGTTTATGGATTCCCTGAGTCCATGTTCATCATGGATTCCGAGTCCGAGATCAGCAGGGATGCTAAGTCCGAGTTTTGACTCCAAGACTAGTAGGGATTCTGGGTCTGAGTCCAAGTTGATCATGGATTCCAAGTCCGAGTCTGGAGTCCAAACACAGGCTCAGTGTGGAGTCCAAACTCTCCAAGACTGAGCCCAGGTAAACTACAAAAACCATCAAGTACACTGATCATGTGATGTTTTTATTTGTTGATGGTCTGTGCACACTTCCATATACTTATAAGATGGATGTTGTTCAGTTTATGACCCACCTTTACATTTACTATTGAACATGCTATGCTGCCCCTTCATAAATTTGCTAGCTGAATGGATAGACCAAGTTCGGACTCCATATCCCAAAGGCTACTTACATACATTTCCAATACATAATGTACCTTATGTACTTAATGAAACATCCATTCAAATTTGTGTTTTCATCCAAAAACATAAGGACTGATATTAGCTTTATTAACCATCACAGCTTCAGACTCAATCCAAGCCCATTTCCAAGTCAGACCATGAAAATCGGCCTCGGACTCACTGGAAGTTGGGCTCGGGCTCGGAACCATCTGAAGTCGGGCTTGGGATCACCTGGAGTCAGGCTCAGGATCAGCTGGAGTTGGGCTCGGGATCACCTGGAGTTGGGCTCGGGATCACTTGGAGTTGGGCTCAGGATCCCTGCCCTTCAGCCCACCCGTATAGTACAGGGCAAGCTTTGCATCCGGTGGACCCGTGTCTAACAGGTCCATTTTCTCCTTCAGCTGAATCTGCTGGCCCATGTGGCATGGGGGCTTTTGTCATCCACGCACCTGTGTCATACGGGTTTCAATCGCTAACCTACCTGACTTTACCTTCTCCTTGCTAACCATTGCCAACAATAGTATACCATCAACGGAAAGAAGATTGAGATCACCGTGAAGCGGATTGTTTCTGGTATGGATGTGCAACCCAGTGCAACTGTCGCAAACCCAGAATCCCTTCAGCAATACTACGAGTATCGCGATTTGAATTTCTCGTCAGCTAAACTGTGATGTTGATGGCAAATATATTGTGCATGTGTCATGTAGTAAATACTAAATGGACTCTTTAGTTGTGGTTGTAGCGATACAAATATTGTGCTGTGGACATTACGTGGAACAATACAAATGCTGGCACCGCTGCTAGCATAACTTTCGAATGGCTAGTACGATTCGGAGGCGGTCGGAAATTCGAACACTCAGCTACCAATTACTGGTGTTCCCATAAATAATGGCAAAGCCTGGTTTTTTTTTTGTACCTATTACCTAATAAGGAATTCCTCAACTTGGCTCTTTCTGGCTCAACTCACAAGGCTGCCATCGTGCATTCAGCATGGGGAATCATCGTATCTCACCTCAGGTCAAAGAACTGGCCCTTGAACTGTGGATGAAAGGCTTCTCAAGGTCCAATGTCTGTGAAATCTTCCAAGTCTCCGCTTAAAGCTTGTATCACTGGCGAAAGCTCTTTGACGACCTTGATTCAGTTACTCCACCACCATCACCTCTTCGTGGGTGGCCTCGCATCATTGGACTTGCTGTCATGACCACTGTCAGACAGCTTTACGAGCAGCACCCAGACACTTATCTGGATGAACTTCAGTGGTATCTCACGGTTCACCACGACACTGCTATTTCTATCAGCACTCTTCAATGGAACCTCGACAAGGCTGGGCTCACATGGAAAATGCTCCATAAGATTGCAATTGAGCAGGATGAACAACTTCACGCGAACTTTCAGGCTACTGTACATGATTTGGAGCACTTTTCGGGAACAGGTATGGAGTTTGTCACCATCGATGAGTTGAGCAAGGATGAGCGGACATATGCTCGTCGGTATAGACGTGCCCCAATCGGTCATACTGTAGACATTTCAGATGTCTTTGTACAGGGTGAACGTTACTCTCTTGTTGCGGCTATGTCGATTGAAGGCTATCTTGTGACACGCGTCACGGAAGGTTCCTTCAACACGCAGTCATTCTTCAGTTTTATCATTGATGATCTCGTGAGTTTGTTTTCTACTCACTATGAACCTTGGGGGGTAGGAAAACCCCCCCCTAATTTAACCATTTAAGAGAGGAAAAATATGAGTTTAGAGTGTGAATTTCACTACAACTAACGTTGAAAAGCAGATGAATTTCCATCATCCTATGGTGGAAATTCATCCCTCAAATGGATGAAGAAAATGATAGTTTTCATCTGGATAAAGGATGTATAATAGGCCTCTAAAGGGAGTGAATGTCATACAAAACTTCATAAAAATCATACCCAAATTTAGCCTATTTCAAACCCCTGTAAGGTATGAATTCAAAGGTTATTTTTCATTCATTAAGCATAGTAATTTCATGATGTCATTATCCAAGATTTTCATGCATTAAATGATTAGTTTTCATATGATAACAGGGTCTCAAATCTTCACAAATTTTGCATTGTTTTCATTTTTTAAAGGTATGAACTGAAGTGGTGAAAATCAGTACTTTACCCTCGATGCGCAGGGCGGCACATCGCCGCAGTCCCCTTCTCTCGTTCCCTCCATCCCCCCCCATCCCCCCCCCTGTGCCCATACACTGACGTAGCACCCCTTTCCACCCCACAAGCAATTGCTGGTGGCAGTGGTTGGGGGTGCTTCGTGGGGCGGGTGTCATCGCCTCCCCTCCTCCTCCCTCTCGTCTCATCTCGTCGTCCCCTCATTGTCATCGCGGTCTCCTCTCCCCGCGCCAACCCGCGAACCACCCCACGAGCAGATGCTCGTAGGCGTGGGGCGGGCGTCATGGCCTGTTCCCCGATGTCTCCCCTCCTTCTCATCTTCCCTCTCCATCATCATTCCATCACCAACCACCCCACGAGCAGCTGCTCGTGAGGCTGGAGGCGCGTGGGGCATCATCCGTGGTAGGTGTGGTGGTGGTCCGCCATCTCAGTGCCGTGGTGTCTGGGTCGAAGGGGGTTAGGGGGGCATCAGTGACGTGGCGCGTGCTGAGGGGTCAGGAGGTGCCTACCGTGTGGGTATCCCACTCCCTGGGTCTCCCAGCGTCGCTCATCGCCCTCCTGTACCTAAACGACACCCCTCGCATCCTGCTTTGACAGGGAGGAGGGGGTTGGCGCTGGCGTCGGTGGTGTCCTCTGTCCATCGTTACCAGTAGATTAGAACCTACACTATGAACCTGGTGTGATATGCATTTCAGCCATTTAAATGCTAAAATGTGAATTTCCTCACATAAATGGCTGAATTAAAGGTGGATGAATTTGGGATGAATTTTCATCCCATATATTTCAGCCATCCAAGGGATGGAGTTCATATGTATTACCTTACAAAATTTTCTTAATCTAATGGGATGAAATGTCATTTTGTACAGGTATGAAATACAGGGGATGATTTTAATCCAAGATGAGGGTATGGATTTTCAACCATCTAACATATGAATTTTTATCAAGTTTATCAACAATTTATGGGATAATATTTCCTGCCTTAAAGGTGTGGATTAAAGGGTGTATTTTTCAGCCTAAGATAGAATATAAATTTCATACCATTATGAGGTGCTTTTAGTAGATAAATTTCTACTACTAAAGATTGAATTGACTGTTTATATTTCATGCCCTAATGCTTTTCTAGTGATAATATTTCATATCACAACAGGCTGAATTTCATCATGATCTTGTTGCTCTGTATAGGTTTTGCAAGTAATAAGTCATTTCAGCCTACCCTCAACACATCATGTGATGAATGTTGAACATCACTCACAACATCAACCACAGCAGCTCATCACCACCACTACCACCACTGTCGACCCTGCTGCTGCCGCCTACGCTCCCCCACACCTCCACCACCATGCCCATTCCATCAACACATGCCACCACCATGCCTGCGCCCATCCCCACACAGCTGCCAAGTGGCCGCAAATGGCCTATTTTGGATGCAATGTGGGCCCAAACGACGTAACTGTCGTTTGGGTCCTAGGTAAGTTTTTGTTTATTTCCTGTTTAATTAACTAATTGTATTTCTTTAACTTTTAGGTGATAAACTACTATTGATGATGCACCACCCGCCCCCAGCCCCATGAGCAGCTGCCCATGGGGTGGATCACGGGTGGAATGATGAGAGGGAAGGGAGGGTGGGAAGCATGAATGAACACCATGCCATGAACACCATGCCACGATCGACAGCCCAGCACCTGCCCCAGCCCTGCGAGCCACTGCTCACGGGGTGGATCGTGGGTGCTAATGGCCACGTCACCACACCATGGCACGACGACGGGGAGGGGAGGGGATGGAGGCACGAACAAACGACAGCCCAGCACCCGCCCCCAGCCCTGCAAGCCGCTGCTCGCGGGGTGGATCGTGGGTGCTAACAGCCACGTCACCACACCACAGCGCGACGACAGGGAGGGGAGGGGATGGAGGCATGAACAAACGACAACCCAGCACCTGCCCCCAGCCCTGCAAGCCACTGCTTGCGGGGTGGATCGTGGGTGCTAACAGCCACGTCACCACACCACGGCGCGATGACGGGGAGGGGAGGGATGGAGGCATGAATGAACGACAGCCCAGCACCCGCCCCCAGCCCTGTGAGCCACTGCTCGCGGGGTGGATCACGGGTGCTAACGGCCATGTCACCACACCACGGCGCGACGACGGGGAGGAGAGGGGATGGAGGCACGAACAAACGACAGCCCAGCACCCGCCC
>QFEU01005067.1:0-10019 GCA_003316345.1 Tricholoma terreum | reverse complement strand
GTTGTTTTTGGAGCTGGTCATGGGCGAGTTCAAACGCCTCGGAGGTATATACCTCGTCAAAGATGCGTGTTTCTTCCTTTGTGTCAGGGTTAATGTAGATCCGCCGAAACGGCGTAAGATGAAAGGGTAATGCTGTCGCTGCACCCCATGTGGCTTTAATCACTTCGACAACTGATCAATGATGGAGGCCTGGGATTGCAAATTTCCGGGGCACCGCACCCATTTTTGGTACAGGGATCATAATCTCTACAGCGATCTCTCGCCAATCGTCGTCTAAGAATGGAGCACAAGGATCGGCGGTTGCTCTTGCATCATCTAGCTGCTTGTTCTCCCGGTGTGCACTAAAATCTGCCAAATCGTCTGAATGGAATTCTGGATTTCCAATAACCTCCTTCACAAGGCGATTGAGCTCTGCCTCCGTTTTCTGACTGCTGCCTGTTTGGTGCCAATTCATTAAGAGATATTTTGACATGTTTTTGAAGGGCCAAGGGGGAAGAAAACTGTAGCTCAGTCGCTCATCGGGAAGGCATGTTGTGGACTCTGATAAAACCCTGAAATTGGCCAGATCTTCCAGCTTCACGAAGACGTCTGGGTCATAGGATGGGCGATGCAAGTACTCCCGAAGAATGCCAAACTTGTTTACGGCAGTACGAAAGGAGTCGCGCACGTGAAGAATGACACGCCTTGCAGCTTCCAAGATTGCGGGAGGTGAGTCATGGAATCTACATGGGAGTCGATAATTCCTCATGGGACGTCCAGCTTGTGTCAGCAAGGTCGGAGAAGGTGCAGGCATGGACTCGGGGGTGTGTGACATATCAGGTATGTGGGACATAGGGGAGACATCTCCCTGCCCATTGGCATGTGTATGCGCCGCACTGCTAGTGAATGAATCATGAGTGCTCAGCTGTAGAAAGTCGTTAGCATGATGGTCGTATGATATGAGGCAAAATGTATGCCAGCAATGCGAACTTTTCTCTGATCTAGGCTCCCTGCTATCCTATCA
This sequence comes from Tricholoma terreum, assembly GCA_003316345.1. Lineage (NCBI taxonomy): Eukaryota > Fungi > Basidiomycota > Agaricomycetes > Agaricales > Tricholomataceae > Tricholoma > Tricholoma terreum. The sequence continues at coordinate 9,016 of QFEU01005067.1, read as the reverse complement.
TTTTGGGAAATGACTCTGCGTCGCTCTAATTTGAGACGGAGAGATGTGTTGTATGTTGGACAGTTGTTCTGATGTCGATTTAAGCCTGCCCTCCTTAAAAATTGCTTGCTGCAAGGCAAGAGACATGTAAAAACCATGATGACAGCAAATTTGAACAAGAGAATCCCAAGGACACAGAAAATGAGTGCGAAGTTCCGTTTTACCCTCATGATTCGGGAAGCAAGGTGGTGTTTGGATTGGCGGGGCCCGAGCAGCAGATAACTTGAATGGTATACTCAAGAATGGGGAATCAAACAGATATGCAGCATGATAGAGGCCTGGGTGACAGAATTGACCCCAGAGTCACTGGCATTAGAGAGGTAGACACAGTTTCTGACTCGGACGTGAGAGATCGACAACTTGAATTTGTATTATTTCGAAATCAGTTTGACTACGGCTTACAAACGTCAAGTTGATTCAGTATCTACTAGGTATTTAAGTCGTCTCTAGTTACCATTAAGCCCAAAGTCCAAGGATATATCTGAGTCAAAGATGCACAATTCCAAATCAAAATTTCGAATTCCTTGCCCACCGTACATCACCCATGTATTGCCCACCCATCATCGACTACCCACATGTTGCCCAATGTCTAGAACCGTGGAAATGGCGAAGGTAGAGCGGTAGCGGTGGGTGAGCTGAAGACATGATTTTCATCACTGTTCCGAGTTCTCAGTATTGAGAACGAGGTTTCACGGTGGAGGAAGACAGTGCTACTAGCTCCATTGCCTAGAAAGGATTTGACAAGACTAAAATTGCGAACCTAATTACTCACTAGTCACCATCTCGATATATGGGGGGGTTGTGGTCCGAAACGAGATGTGGGGTCATTGGGTGCTTCAGTGAATTGGTTTGGGATTCAAGAACGGAGCATTGCTCGTTGCGTTAACATGAATGAGAGACCTTGGAATCCGTGGCAAAAGAGAACTAGTTCCGCTGACGGTGATGAGCAAGGGGTTGTTGCAAACGAACAAATTCAAGTTTAAAAAAGGAGGGGAATAAACAAAGGCAATTTCTGAGCATGGCCTACAAACTTGTCACATATTCGATTGGTATTCAACGGCAGTGCCACCGCAATAGATATGATGACAGTAACATAGATTCAGACAAATACAAGCAGGTAACCAAGCCTAAGTAACAGACATCACAGGAGAGTAGAAGTCGTGAATATATATTCTATGGCATAATGACAGGTGCGTAAGCAAGAGCGGAACAAGTGACAAACGAGAGACAAACATCCTACAAACCACTCAGCTCTGGTAGGTACTCCTGTAGTAGATAAGTCAGCAGCATGAGGGCGTAGCGAAGGCACGGACCATCCTAACTGTGCCTTCTGACAAATAAATGCATCAAACGTAGGATCGCTCTTTCGTGACGCATCCAGGTCCATGATTAATCGAACCAATTCATTGTGATATATCTTCCCTGAAAGAGGTATCTTGCTAATCACAAGACGATTTGGGCCCAATCGACGCAAATGGTGAAATACCTACCAGATGGTGAGGGATATATAAAAGAAGGCTGGGTATAACTCACGATAATGAAATATGTTCCAATCAAATTATTGTGAATATTCGACTGAAGGGTACTGGGGCTGCATGCAGCCATGGATTCCGACCCCTCATACAGCCATCTCAGAAGTTGGTTCCACACAAGCGGGTTGCGATGGCGGCCGTTTTCCTGCGTGAAGTCCTGAGAGTACCCGAAGTCATGCAAAATGGTGTCCCAAGAGATTTGGTGCATCTGGAAGTCTGCGCTAAGAGTCGGAACGAAGTTGGCGATGGCCACCGACATAACCGTCCGAGCATCAGTAAGGACCTTAATAAACTTTCGAAAGGGTTTAGTACAGTGTAACGAGGGTATGACTGTACAAACATACAGCTGCCCAGGCATCGCGAGTCTCACCTTTCATAATCATGACAGTAAGTGACAGAGATAAAAGCGAATAAAAGAAACTACCCATGGATATTTGGGAAGTGGTCAGATAACTCTCAATTGTTTCATGGATCTGGGCACCGATCACTGTGACCTGTCAGTTGCACAACAACCAACCACTGTTTGACCCAACAGTGGTAAACCATGCGAGCATGGCAAGTACATACTCCAGCGCATCATCTGCACTGAGATGGTGTTGATGCATTGCCGAAGCAATGGCTTTCTCCATAGCAACACTGTGAGATGGCCTTGCCTTTCCTGTGTCTTCGTCATTGGCAGCAAGCCTTGAATCCTTACCCTTGGAACGATTCTTGGATTTTGAAAGCCTAGAGTACAGGAGCTGCGAGACAATGCACTCCTTAGACGAACGTAAGGCAGAGGTTGGTGGTTGCATTGCCGTCCCCTGGCCTGCAACCAACATCAGCAAACTATGGCGTAGCAGTGCACCGCCCGCATCTTGATGAGACATGACCCAATCCTGGTGAGATGATGACAGAGATATATCTTGCCCTTGAAGGAGAGCCGCCGGCATCCACGGTTGAAGAGACTGAACGTCATGTGAAGGTGAGGTATCTTTGGGTGGAGATTGCACTGCCCCTGGTCAAAACTGGCATTAGCATCATCATTGTCATATAATGACAACTCACTCTGGAGAAACAAACCTGGATATGGTGAAGACAGCAATGGCAGCATCAAATCCTGTTGAAGGGGAGCTCCCTGCATCCATGTCTGGAGGGACTGAGCGCTGTGTGAAGGCAAGGTTTCTTGAGAGAACGATGCCACTGTCCCTGACCAGAACTAGCATTAGCATTGTCATATATTCGTACCCCCAAGAAATGATATGGTGAAAATGATGAACCGTGAGAAGACTCAGCGCCAGTCAGCGCACCAGCAAATCCTGTCAGAATGCCTGGATGTAAACCAACCGGTGGTGACTGTACTGCACCTGCATGGTGCACCGGTGACAGTGGTAGCTGGCCTTGACAACCTTGCACCAATGGAAGCTGGAAGAAGGATGACCCTGTTCAGCCATGCTACACATTAATGACAACAAATGTATGGGCCCAGCCGCACCTCCATGCTCCATCACCTTCCAGGAGGTTGGTGCCTTGTCGTCAATGGACAGAGGATTGAAGCCGTGTGATAGCTGAGTGGCGAGATCCTTGACGCGTGTATCATCGAAGCCAGAAGGATTTGGGTACCCTTCATCTATGGATCCGAAATATCAACGAGAATCCCCAAGCAAATTATAGCCAACATACCTCCCCATTGTGGGTAAGTCCTGGTATAAATGCCGACTAAGAAATGCCCATTAAAGGCAGAGATGGCAGTATGTTACACATCCTACCATTTTCGGTGGGGCATTGCATTCCAATAAGTGAGGAAGAGCTCGATGGCGTCTGCATGCCTGACATGGAATCGGTAATTGAGGCAGAATGGGAAGAGGGTTCAACATATGGTATGTCATGTAATGGTCGATAACGTGGTAGGTACTCCCTTTGTGTGGGTCCAGTGTAATATCCTAGGATACAACAAAAGATAGCGGTAAAAGCGAATGTACTTACTCTCGTCCCAACGGTGCTGTTCGCCATCATCTATCCATTGTGGGAGTCATAGATTAGGAGGGATATCTCGCTCATAGACCAGACCACACCTTCATTGTTGGGTGGGATTCCTGAAAATTGAAACCTCTTTATGGCAGGGTGGAAAGGAAACAACTGATACACGGGTGGCTGCTAAATATATATATGCATGATGCACATCAGCTCCTCCAACGAGTGATGCAACGCAAAGGGTTAAAAGATTATCGCTCTGTCGGAAATAGGTGTTCCAGATCTAGCAGTGACTGGCAGTGATTGGGTCGTGTATCGATTATCTGCAACACCAACAGAATTAAAAGAAGTGGTCTTACCAGTCTCATGGCGTGACACATGTTTCGGCATCATAAGCTTCACCCCAGAATAATTTGCCTATGTGAGTGTCCTGGGCCAATCGGATCTGATGTCTCGAAGCCCAATCGGATCTTGATGCAAGGTGATCAAGTCATTATCTGTGCCATTCAATGGATTCATCATGCCCATAATAGGTGAGGAAGAGTAGCTATCGCCACCTGTTGTAAGGCCTATGCATGTGTTGTACACACCCATGGCATGGCTCTCATGAGATCTGCTGACAACATAACAATAGGGCACAGCCAAACTAATCAGTTATCTGAAGCACGACAAAACACCAGAAAAGACGCACATTGTGGCTGGGAAAGAAAGTCTAAATGGATATACCGTGCGGAGTTGGCCTTGCCATGGTTGACATGTCCGATCCAAGTCCCCATCGTATTACTATTAGATAACTTGGAGGCAGCATTGTGTACTAGTGGAATAAGTAACCTGCATGACTCAAGTTAATACACCAACAATCTGAACTTGAGATTTCCTGGATGTTGGAACGTAATCTTAAAGCTTTTTCTGGACTCGGAGGCCTGATATCATCATGGCATCTGAGATCCAACCTTCGGATTCCCATCATGCGACACCATCGCCTTCAACTTGAAAATTTCTTTACTTCTATTAGCAATTGAGACTCATACTATACTATGCCTCCTGACGAAAACACCAGCTCAACCCTCAACATTGATTCTGATACAGCCATGGGCAGCAGGGATGCGGGGGACAAATATAGATCCTCTGTATGTGGTGACACTGCAAATATTATCCTCAGGGAGCCTGCCAGGTGCTTGGAATTCGGATGCCCACCCCTCCGACACGATAAATTCCGATCCTAAGAACTATGCTTTGGGAGCGGCACATCCTAGATTCAATTCAATTGCTCTGATGAGTGAAGTGGACTCAGGCCAACCGTCTCTCCACAGAGCTCCCACCCCAACGCCTGCTCCAGATAAGCACTCTGGACTCCCAAGTGGTTCAAGAATGCCCTCGCCACAACGGCAAAATGAAATGTGTCAGTTGATTTTGGATTCCATGATGACACGCACTGGTACATGTTCTATTACAGTCAGCGCTGCCCCCCTAGGCCCTCTCAAACCATCCTCTCAACTGTACCGACAGAACAAGAAGCAAGAGCTACGTGTTCCCTTTGCGCCATATTCTAAAGGAACGACATTTGTATGTAATTTCTGCCATGCTGTACTTCTCCTGAAACATCTCGTTACATATAGAAATTGTGTTCTTCTGAGCACTTGACCACGCTTGAAAGGCCTGCTGATACCAGTCTTCTAGTGGTATGTATGTCTACAAATAAAAGAGCTTCTTAACGTCTCACATATGGCCAGTATCAGCAAATTGAACGGGATGTCATCATCTATCACCATCGACAGGCTCTGGATTTTGCACATGCTGTTTACGATTCCACTGCAGCAGAAGAGCGATACTTGGACAAGAGGGTGCGGGAGGAAGAGCTGCGTCTGCGGATGCTGAAGGATGCAAGGGATGAAGCAAGCGGAAAGGTAAGAGACGCAAATAGGCAGCTGGGATCGGTACGAGGGGAACTCTATGAAAATGGTATCCTGCCTCATCTCCCTGCACGATCTGCATCTGATTTAGCAGAGGATGATGATTATGCACCGGCAGGGAGTGAATGTGCTGTCTTGCGCTCTCCGTCTCCCAACCCCACGCCGAAAACATAGCGAACCGTGGAGCTTGAACTTGGTCTTGTGTATTACAGAGTCCTACTCTGCTCATACTGCTCAAGGGGGTCGACTGATCCCAGGAAGCTATGTACCTTGTAGGGTAATCTGTATTTGCTATCCTTCCGTCACTTTTGTGTATCCCTGTCATTTCAATAAATATTTCCTATGCTCGAGAGTTTGAGCTGCGGCTCTAGTCATTGTCAAAAATGTGGGTATGGGACCATGTATATGTAATATTCTATTGTATACATGCCCTAAATGTCAGAGTCAGCTCGTACGTGCTTCCTTGCTTCCCTGATCTCTCTGATAGATGAAACAATTTTCTCCTCTTTCACGTGTATCTTATGTATCATCACCTCCACCCAAGAGTATAGCACAGAAATCTTCTCAGATGCGATGCCCGTATGCAGGCAAAGGTCCAGCGGCTCATGCAAAGTGAAATCATCGGCGTAATAGATCCCCGCACTCTCAACGGCTGTCAACTCATCCGTATCAAGGTGGGCGAAGTGGGGTGGCAAATCCTGCCGGATGCTTGGATATTCAAATGCGTATGTCTCAACATGGAGAGTGCTGTTCGTGAGTTGCTCATGGGCACGTTTCAAGAAGATATCGGATTGTTGGAAATTGTTCTATTTTCGGACCTGTTGGTGTTCTCCAGTTTGAGCATTATCATGGTCTTGGGAAACTATCACCTACGTTCTCAGTGACCACAGCTAACTCAATCTGGACTGCCTCATCTTCATCTAATGAACTGCACATGACTGAAACCGCACTCATCCATTCAGCATGATTTCCTATACCAGTAAATTCACGGCACTCTTCATCATCCAACAAACGAAACACAAGTTGGGTTTTCTTAGGATCGACCTCAAGCCTGGTGCACACAATGAGAAGAAATTCGTGCCATGGAGTATTGCTCATTGTTCCAAATTCATGCTGTGTGGAATGGACCACATAAGTTACTGGTATCCACCAGACTATAAGATTGATAAGTTCAAGGCATGTTTTATGGTGACATTTCAGAGACTCACGTCCATTTGCCACTTCCCCTACGGGCAACTGCTCTAAAACGCGAGCTCCTCGCCCCGCCTGCTTGGGAGGCGGCTGGCGGCAAAGAAGTAGCCCTTCGAATACTCTTGGGTCAAAAGATTCAGGCGCCATCAGGTATGGAGGAAAAGGCCGGCCATAATAGGGTGGGGGGGGTGTGGGGTAATGCCTGGTGGTACCAGTTGCTGGGGCGCTGGAGGGCCAAATCTTGGTGGCGCCATCTCAAAGTTTTGGAATCGTGGAAGATGAGCATATGTCGTTGGGCACCATGCTGGACCATAAAAGTAGGCGGCGAGGCACACTATCCGTCCCTCAGGATCATGACCAAAGATGTTGTATACTGACGCATCGTTCATATTTGCACCGTGGATGGAAGTGGGAGGGTGATTCATACCTTGCTGTATGTCCCTCTTTTGCCCCAGCCCACCAGTGCAATTATTGTGCACAAATGCCGAGATTACATATCCTGAGTATCCTAATTTCAGGTGCAGACCCTTTCGGCCAAGTCCACATAGATACTCACCAATCATGACGGGTCCGAGACTGGACAGGTCCCAGCTGCATACATCCACAACGACATGAGCCATTAGACCGTTCCCATAAGGCCACATGCTCCTGAAGATCAGTTGAATGCTGACACTGCGATGGCTTAGGACCCCTAGCAAAACAAACGGGTGTGTTAATATTGCCGTATCTGTGGCAAGACTGAAGTGCCAAGTGGTGGTAATGAGGTGTGGGTTCAGATCATTCGTGACCATAGGAAGATGGCAAAATGAGGAACCATTATGTCAACTGTGACCAATGACCCATTTGACACACTATCATTCCTGAATATTGAACCCTGCCTTTAACCTCCATAGGGACCGCCTTAAGGCCGGGCCTTTCTATTGATTGCTGTTAGGCTTACATGGTGGTAGATCTACGGGCAAGCACTGTCCTTTTACATGTTATCGACTTTGATATGATATATATCGGTTATTCTTCCAGGTCCTCATTTTTTATATAACGAACAGACTCAACTTGAATGTGCCGACTTGTTCGTGCTCTTCTCCCATCACCCATCCCCACATCTATCCCCCCTCCAGCCGTGTCACATATTCAGAATGGCCTTGCAAGCCTCTGGAGATTAGCAGGACAATGAAGGTGACATGCGTGCGACGTACGCAGGTGCCAAGCGACGAATTGCAGCTCTTGAACAGCAGCTCGAAAATCTCTGGGATACGGGTGCCAAACGCAAATTGTCAGACCTTTGGTTCTTTCATCACTCAACATGAAATTGATCTTGCGACAGGGAACTTGCCTCAAATGTCACACAAGGACGGGTCATCGGCCGTCTCGTATCTATGTTTCAGTCTATAGAAGAACTCGTTGACGAAAACGACCGTCGGCGTGCACTGGAGGTGGATGGTTCATCCGGCACAGAAGCTGAAGTTGAGTAAGTATGGGTTATCTCCAATCTTCTACCATTAATTGGCTGTTGGCGTTGCAGCGAGAACCGGACTTATTGTGGGTATCAGCTCCTCGTACAGCACATTACAGGCCTTGAGGAGAAGCTCATCACACTCGATGTAACAGAGCTTAGTTTGTATTTCAAAGAGGTACCAATACGTTCAATATGATCTATCAATGCTATTGTTGACTATTAATACAAGCTACGGAAGGGCGCATCTGGTGCCCGTGGAGATGATGCTGCGAATATGAAGCCAGCCGTTGTGAGCTGGGTAGTAAGCTTGTTTGCAAACCCTACTGTCCCGCTGGCTCCGACCAGCAAGTTGGATCGTGGCTTTGAAAGCGATGCTACCGGCCACCTTCTATGCCCAATTGACTACAATTGGGAGGATGAAGTGTACGTTAACAGCTCTTGTTCAGTACAGCGCCATTTATGTTCTGTAGCGTTTGCCAAAAGATTTGTGATGGCCATCCAGACTTCATCGTCACTGCAGATCTGTGGCCTGCCTTTCTTTATCCACGTGCTAGTGGGAGTGACGACGACATTGAACATGGGCTCCTGCAAAGTGCGATTCTCGTTAAGGTAAGATTTGTTCATTCAACTTTGTGCTTTTGTCACGATTTTGTCAGGGTTTCAGGTTTTTGTTTACCTCCCCCACATCGGCTGAAGACATTAACTCCGAGAACGACATCGAAGAGAACGGAGGCTCTCAATCCCAGAAGCGTGCCAAACAAAACCGTAAGGCTCCGACACGTGGAAATGTTGCCAGTCTTCTAGGAATGCGTTCTGTTACCCCTCGTGCCATTGCATATGTCGCCGTTCAGGTCCATCCATTTATACATGCATGCTATGGCAGTTGTATTTCATAGATCAATAGTTGCGTTTTGCCCTATCCAGTGCCACGT
>QFEU01005064.1:0-12464 GCA_003316345.1 Tricholoma terreum | reverse complement strand
ATGTAAAAACCGTCTCTACAAATAGACGTTGCCGGTTATATACCGGCAACTTCCGTAATCAACAAGTACATACTGCCCCTATCGGGCAGCACCCCTACAGATACCAAAAGGGAATAAAGTCATGAGACCATAGATGTGTATCAGAATGGATCAGAACAATAAAGAACCGCCACCAAGGATAAAACATAAGGAAAAATGAACTAAGACGAAACGGAAATGTCTTATTGTCATAATATCGGAGCGTCAAACAGAGCGCATCGTGACTTCTCAAGACGCCGTCGTCCCTGCGCGAGTGCGTCCCAAAACGGCGGCTGCGAGTGTGATAGCGTATCACGAGAAGGATGGATAACCGTCGGAAGGACGGTCCGAAGGGCTAGGAACATACGCGAATGCACTCGAAGTCGTACGATAAGTCGCGATGTAGGTCGAGGTCGTCCGAGGTTGGTCGGGGCATGATCGGGGACGCGAAAGCGTGATCGGACGTTGTTCGGGTGACGCGTAATGGTCGGGAGAGGTGCTGTCGAGTGTCCGATGTGTACCAATTCGGAGCTTAGGCTAGCAGGTGACCCTATCACCGACCTCATGGGTAGTGAATCAACGCTACCAAAATAGTGCCATCAAGGATGGCTATACAACGAATATCCCTGATCAAGGGATATTGATGCAAGTGGACAACCATATGATCGTCAACCAGACCACTCAGAGAGAGGGTCACCTCCACCCCACCAAAGTGGTGGAGCAAAAGAGGGTGGTTGTGGACCACCTCAAGGACCACCTGGAAATCCTCCAGGAGGTCCACCAGGAGGATCAGATAGTAATCCTTCCTATAGAGATACAGGATCTGGGGAGGAGGATGAGGAAGAAACATCATCCACCGACAAAGAAGAGGATGTCGAAGAACTGTTCACAGCTCTAGTAACTCCTGAACCTGGGGGAACAGCAAGGCTGTCCACCCGAACTACCCCACTGGTAACAGCTCCAATAAATGGAGCCGAGCTGTAGTGCTGTTGAGCGGGGGGTGTTGAACTAAGACCTCACGTGGTACAAGTGTGACCGACTTCTATAGCGCATGGATGAGGTACATGTAAAACTATAGCTACAAATAAACATTGCCGGTTATATACTGGCAGCTTCCGTAATCAACAAGGACATACTGCCCATATCGGGCAGCACCCCTACAGTGAGCCTGATGTCTCAACAGTGCATCAAGTGCATATGACCCAGTTCTATAGAGAAGTGGAGGCTACACAAGCGTAGAGACGATGGTTAAAGGTAAAAGACTAAGGATTATGTAAGTGAACCTTGTGACCTATAGGGGGGGGGTGAAGGTCACCCATCCCAGGCCAATCCATTACATACCCCCTCTTCAGATTGTGTCCACAATCTCGACCATAGAAAAAGAAGAAAAAATATGAACGTATAGCATATGTAAACATACCCTAAGTGCCCATAAGAAAAATAAAAGGAAACCCATATCCATGATGATCAAATCCCCTCATTGGTCTCACCAGTTGTGTCGATCAAATTGTTGGAGAAGTGGTGTCAAGATAGGAATATGGGTAATAGGGATGACCGAGAATATGTCCTGTGTATGATCGATAACCAGTTCGAATTAGGCAAAGGTCCCACCCCTAGGTAAATGCCCAGGTGCCAGGGTGATACAGGCAAGGCACATAGGGTACGAATGTTACATGTAGCCAAGGCCTCCTCAAGAACCTGCTCACACCACTGGGAGACGTGTATACAACGAGTGAATGTCGGTGTCAAACCGGATATGATGAGTGGTGAATGGGGGTCAGAAACACCAGGGATGGAGGATGTGGATAATTCTACACACCCATGCATAGATGTAAGAGACCACATATATACTTGTTTGGATGACAAGTACTATTACCTATCCTGGACTGCTTAGCTAAAAAGTCTTTTTTCCACTGTCACTACATTTACTAGCAATTCCACCAACTGGTTGAGCTCTGGTAACTTGTGACTAGGAAAGCCCCCAGTAAAGGATTACCACCTTTACACTTTTTTGAGCTTCCAGCAGGAAGAACTAGATGAGCAAACTAGGCAACAAAAACCCCACTCCCCTCTATACCCACGAAGCAGCTGTCATATGACAACTTTGAGAAGCATCCCCAAAATGGCTCAGGTAACGACACCCGAACAGCCACCGACAGCGCCACAAACGAGAGAAGCACAAGCGCTTCCCAAACGCAGCGCAATCAAACCCACCATGTCACAACTGGTGGATGAAGTAGGGGAATTGTTGAACGATTCATGCTCAATGGCACCCCCACTGAAGCAAGAGGAGACTGGATCAGGGACACAGAAACCTGACCCAGGAGCACTCACCATGCCAATGGACAAAGTAAAGGTCAAGAGATCATGGATACCGAGCCCAAGACCTACTTCGAGTTGGAGTGCTCCCCTGCTTTTTAGAATAAGAATGAACGCTACAAAAGGAACTTCGGAAGCATCCAGCAATGCAACAGCTCGCAACCAGGGTGCACAGGCGCAAGTTATGCTGGCGGACAAAGAACCCCTGACCCACAGAGATACACTACTAGTGGAGACCCAGCCCAGCAATACATCGCAGGAGCAGTCCCCATCGCAAGAATGGGAGAGTGTCGATGACGCTAACCTCACCACTGATGACGAACTGCCCGAATGCAACGTGATACAGGAGAGCAGAGAAGTGGGCATATGGGCAGTATACAGGGTAAAACGGTCTAAGAGGCAAGAGATCCTCCATCAGACTGCTATGTCTAGCACATATGACATGACCATGAGACTGAAGCGAGAAATAGACACAGAGGAATGGACCAAAGTATATATATCAATACTGGAGTCACTAGCAGCGAACTATGCAGAAGTTCGAGGACAGGCAAATTCGACACGGTCAAATTCACCAGTAAGCCCAATAAAAGTAGACAGTACCCAAATGCATGGAATGTCAGCGATAGCTGAGGACATCGCTTCAGGTGATATCTGCAGACTTCCACATAGGCGGAATGAGATAACACCCACCGACGTTGCCATCGAACATGCAATGGAACGGATGGAAGCTCCCAAGCAACCAGAGGAGTCATCCGAAACATATAAACGGCATCAGGATGCAGCGCAGAGGGTGTGGGAAGCACCATCGAGAAGAGACGCTGCATCAGAAGTGTCTGAGTCAATATCTCGCATATCGAGCCTCTACCCACCCCCGCAGCGAATTCCACTACTGGATGAGTGGAAGGACCGAGTGAGCTATCAGAGACTAAGGGAAGACGACATGCGACAAGGTGTACGATTTGACAGTCACCAGCCAATTGGACATAGGCAATGCCACTTCGCAGCAGTCACGAGCGCGGGACCCGACCCTGGGGATCCTGGTGATGAAGATGATGAGGACAATAGTGAACGAGGGCCAAATGACCCTTGTCACCCAGAACCCCCATGCATACCTCAACGAAATGGTAGGGGCAATGGGCAATCACCAACCCCACCACCAGGTAGAGGTGCTGCAGGAGGGGGTGGTGTAGGCGGCAGTGGAGACAGTGGAACAGGTGGTGGAAATGACAAAGGATCCACACCACCACCCGAATGTAACTGTAGGCCAACACGTGGTTACTCCATGCCACCAATCAACCCAATCCGTCACGGAACTTCAGGAGTACATGAAGCCATGGAAAACCACCAAGGCACCATGCATGAGTGTCTGTGCATGCTCATCCAGCAGCACCTGGATGTGCAGCTGGCATTACCCGCAGGAACAAAGACTCGTAAGACCGACAGCGACTCTGTTGGCAAATATCGTGGAAGTCTCAAGTTCAGTGAACTTGAGAACTGGCTAACCAATCTGGTCATACTGCTCGAAGTCGAACAGTACAGTGGCCGCGACCGCAAGAGAACATGTTCTCCATGTACTACAGTTCCTGGACGGAGAAGCCAGGAGCTGGTACCACAGGCATGTGGTAAACATTCATCGTTCACAACATGCATGGACCTTCGAACAAGTAATCATAGGACTGACTATATGACAGGTTCATACACCCATCAATGATGCAGGATGTGCGCAGCGCATTCTTTGCAGAGCATTACTCTGAAGATAAAGGTATTCAAGGGTTCTATGATACCCTGGTTGACCACGCTCAGAACATGGCAGTATACCCCAATGCATACCAGATCATCGAAACATTCCTTAAGGGAATACCCTCCTACATATGTGAGCGTATGATAAAGGATGGGTTATCCCCAGAGATAAACACAATTGATGACTTTGTCACTGAGGTGATGAGACACGAATCAGCAAAGAAAAGGCTGGACTACTACAACAAAATGGTAGTAGTAAGGCCTGACCCAGCGCCAAAAGCTAGCACATCGACTAATGATGCCCGCAAGCTGATGTGACGCCAGGCTGAGGTGGCCTTGCCCCACAAATCAACAACAAAACAGGACAAACCAGTTGAATGCTGTCAGAGATTCTTAATACCAAGCGCTGGTGCAAGTAGAACAATGAACACAACATGTTCAATCCCCAAACCAACGCAACCCTTGAGGGACAAATCCAGCACAGGTAATACAGCGGGGAATGATAAACCCCACCATCAGGAGTACATGTCCAGTGAACTGACTTGCTACAATTGTGGCCGTCGGGGACACATGGCTAGAGATTGTAAGGCACCCCACAAGCAGCGAGAATACATTTGCGCTGAACACACCAAGGTGCCACAAGACCCGCACAATGCAGATGATGAATCCCAACAGGAGGACCAGAGGTCCTCCCCACAGGATTATGAAGATGACCATCCCAACCTCAATGAGGATGAGGAGTATGTTGAAGTTGACATACAGTCCTACGTCCAGGGGAACAGCTACTATGAAAGGGAGACTGACACAGAATTTGTGGCCCCAATGTTTGACAAGCCCACTGGGCCTGAAGACACAGTAGCGACCGTGGACATTAATCAACAGAAGGATGGGAAAATAAAGATGTGTAAGGCCATAATGCGAGCGTCAAAGACAGCTCGCTTACGACCTACAGTAAAGAAGGAGGACAAAGAATGCCTTGCTACGTTTGTAAATGTAGGAGGATCCAAAGCCTGGGCACTGTGGGACTTGGGCAGTACAACGACTGGGCTAACACCCACGTATGCCCAAGTAGCAGATGTATCTGTATTTCCATTACTGGACCCCCATGTGCTGCAACTAGGAACGATCGGAAGTCATTCAGTAGTAAACTACAGAACAGAAGTCGGAGTGGTAGTACCTGGAGCAGAAGGCACAATATACATGGATGTAGTGAATTTCGATCGCTACAACATGATAATCAGAACCCCATACATGAGAGCTAACAAAGTCCACTTGGACTTTGAGAACAATCAAGTGATTGTGAATGGAGTAGCAACAGCAGCCACAAAAGTCACCCTGGCTGATACAGATGGACGATTGCGTCAGTATCAAGCTATGGATAAATGAAAGGAATGACTACAGGGCCCACAATGATGAGCAAGCATCAAAGAGGTCCCTGACGAAGAGCCTCAGAGGGGAGGGCCAGCCCTACCTGAAGGAATGCAAGCACTCCTATTAACTGAGAAAGAGTATAGAAATACCCTTGAAGGGGGAGGAATACCACCTCCAGCTACAAAAAATACAAAAAACTCGGATGGAAAAGCACTGACAATGGGCAGAGCAACTGTTGGGAGTGTTCCATCCATACAACCTAACAGGCAAAAGGACAAGTACATCGAACTGGACGTACTACCTTGCCAACCAACATCGTCGAAAGTCAAGGTCGAAGACCTTGTAATGGAAGAACAGGAGGCCAATGAACAAGCGACTCACGCTAGTTCACAGATGTTCTGGGACAGACCTATACCAAAACCCCAATTCAAGTGGCCACACGACCTGCATATGTCCGCCGAATGGAACAAGATGATAGCATTGATGCACGTGTATGAGGGTACTCGACCATCGTACACCGGAGAAACATATCGTCAAGCATCCGACAATGAAATACTGGACCCAGAGGGCTTTACGAACCTCTGGCACCCTGATCAGTCAATGCACAATCAACTGCGGAAGCAGTCCACAGCTAGACTGAAACTGGACAAACAGGACCTGAGCTTCAAGGAGCTGAGGTCGAAGTTCGAGAGACCCAAGTTTCAATCAGTGCAACCCAATAGCCAAGAGGTTCCAGTGAACCTCAAGGTAGACAAGGGTAAACAACGAGTGGAAGAGATGCCACCTGAACGAGATGAGTATGATCACCTCAGGGACAGGTGGTGCAAGGAGTACGCAGACATACTAGATGGCACTAGAGGCCAACTTCCTCCGTGGAGAGAAGTGAACCACGAGATACACCTCATAGATGAGAGCAAACGATACACATATCACCTCCCTTGCTGCCCAAATTCGCTTAGGAACGAATTCCATGAGAAGGTGAATAGATATGTGAGCGCAGGATGGTGGGAACCTAAGCCCATCAATCAAGCGGCTCCAATGCTATGTATCCACAAGAAAAACAAGCATCTCCATACCGTGATAGATGCTCGTCAACGAAACGATAACACGATTAAGGACGTAACACCCTTACCCGATCAGGAAGTCATCAGAGAGGACGTGGCGTGGGCAAAGGTCTGATCCAAAATCAACCTCTCAGATGCGTATAAACAAGTGCGTGTGCGCACTGAGGATATTGACAAAACCGCTTTTGCAACAATCCACCTGTAGTAGCTATACTTATTAATCACTTATGGGCACTTGCCCAACAAAGCTCATGCATCCAGCTGGTTAACTGCCCAGGTAGGCAGTTGCCCAAGGCTCTCAGACATATACCACTATAAGATGTAGAACTAGCAAGTCATGTGATGGTTGTATATATTTATCACATGACTGCAGGGAAAGTCATGTGACCATTTCCTTTTTGGGAAAAAATCATATGGTTGGATTCAGATTTGTCTTGGCATCAAAATATCTATAAACAAGTATCATCAGAAATGGCTTCTTTATTGAGAATAACATATGTAAACAATACATCCAGAGGAGTTTGCAAAATCTCAAATTTCCTTTTTTGGACAAAATGATATGGTTGCACCCACAATTTTCTTGGCATCAAGTATAACCACATGACCCAAAACCTCCCATTTACTGAGAATAACACATGCAAATAATGCAAATAGAGAACTTTGCAAAATTTTGTTGAAGTCCATATATTGCCTTATTGGGCTATCATCTTCTATTTTAAGCATAGCATGGCATGGCATGCCAAGCCAAACATCAATCTTTTATAATAATTAAATTTGAGGCCAGAAAATTATACTTATATAAGCCAAACCTTAATGTAGAGCCATTTGATGAATGTTTGGATATATTTGTATTCTGGTAGTCATGTGACTTTTGGTGCAAGTACATGTCATGTGATGTACTAGCAAAAAATCACATGATTGGCTAGTTTTATGTCTTATGGTAGTATATATCTGAGAGCCTTGGGCAACTGCCTATCTGGGCAGTTAACCAGCTGGATGCATGAGCTTTGTTGGGCAAGTCCCCTAACTTCATATATAAAAGTAGCTGCACTGGCTGGACAATCGCAGGCACGTTCATCAGTCATATCATGCAGCAAGGTGATTGTAATGCCCCAGCAACTTTCCAATGCTTGATGACATCAATATTTCGCGATGTCATCAGCCGGTTTATGCACATATACTTGAACAATATATTCATCTATTCGAACACGGTCAAAGAGCATGAGCAACACCTTAGGGTGGTGTTTGATCGACTGAGGGCTAATGTCCTCTATCTAAAGTGGTCAAAATGTGATCTATACGCGAAGCATATAGACTGCCTTGGTCACATTATAGATGACAAGGGGATCCATCCTGATGCAGACAAATTAGCCTGAATCAGAGAATGGAGAACCCCATGTAACTATAACAACATCCAATGGTTCGTAGGGCTAGTAACCTACATAGGGAACTACCTCCCCAATGTATTGTCCTATACCGGACCCTTATTAGCCATGACACAGAATGGAGCACCATTCCACTGGTGCCCAATACACCAACAATGCTTTGACATGATCAAACACATTTGCTGTAAGATGCCAATAATACAGCCGATCGACACGGCGCATGACAAACCTATATGGCTCATATGCGACGCGTCTAGATCAGGAGTAGGAGCGATGTACAGACAAGGGCCCAGCTGGCAACAATGTAGGCCTGCCGGGTTCATGTCCAAGAATTTCACAACAGCGCAACAACATTACGCTGTACACGAACTGGAGACACTGGCCATTCTGGAGGCCTTGCAGAAATGGGAGGATAAACTTGTGGGTTATAAGATCCATGTCATCACGGATCATAAAGCCCTAGAGTTCTTCAAGACCCAGTCCATCCTGTCCCATCGTCAGAGACGATGGACGGACTACATGTCGCAGTTCGACTTTGACATTACATATATCAAAGGAGAACTGAACAAAGTAGCAGATTGTCTATCTCGATATTATGAGAGTGACACCAATACTGATGTGCATGAATCCCATGACTATGTACGAGCCGATGCACGAATCGACCCGACAGGAGTAAGGTTCGACACGGGTCACACCGCGGGTGACTTGATGTATTACCATACCTGTCACCTGCAATACCACACCTGTTCATGTATCAAACCCATGGGTAAAGGTCAGAACAACAATGTTTATTGAGCAACCGCGGTATCTGTACACTGCGGTGTACCGTGCAACCGCACAGTGACACCATGGATGCAGCCCATGGTAAAGCATACCAAGACTACGTAACCAGATTTATTTAAGGCCGAATACACAGCACGAAAGCTCATTCCTCTTCCTCAGTATTGACATCACTCAGACGTCGCTTTCATGGACCCTTCCCAGCCTGAATAGCATCCACAACATCTGATGACAAGACCAAATCCTTCTGGCTCCACCGAAGCACATCAATGCTCAGATAGATCGTCCAGACAACCGATTGCGCATGAAGTGCAACAGCTGCCTTCCCTGTGAGAAGACACATTCAACAGCAGTCGAAGTAGCTAAAACGATATCAGGACATCAATAAGTTATGTTACTATATAGCAAGCAACCCATACCTGGAATGCTAAGGTAGTCGAAGGCCATCTTCAACAACTTGGGAAAGACTTGATGATGGTCCCACCACCACGCAATGGGGTCACGTACTTTTTTGATAGGTTGTGAGAGATATTCGTCCAGTTCATGTGGCTGTTTGATGCCATCCATAGGAATGTCAAAGAAGTCGACCACTTCATCGTCAGTGACAGATACTATCTGGAAAATCATTATCAGCATTGTGCAAAAGACGGACAAGGCAATATTCGTACAGAGGGAGGCAGTGCATCGCCAGCTTTGTCATACTTGGAGAACTCATCCCTGATGATATCTTCGGTGGTTTCAACCCACTTCTTCTCCCACCCCTGCTGCTGGAAGTACCGGAGCTTGAGCTGGGGTTGGAGAACTAGTAGTTCACGTCAGCTAGATAATTATAACGAAAGGCAAAGGACGAACTCATGGCGATGCGGTAGATGTTCGACATGTCCATCTTGGTGTAATATTTGTCGATAAGCTTTCGGGCGAACGTAAGCACATGTTTAACAGCAGGGTGGAGTGGCTTAGTTCCTGAGCCATTGTGTAGGACAACGTCGATGTGATCCATGGTCAGAATGACATGGGCAATGGTGGCACAGGAGTCTTGTGAGAAAAACAGTGTCGCCTCCTTGTAAATCTAGGATGGATAAGTTAATGAGCCAACGGTGAGTAAGTATAATCCTACCTTCAGCACCCAAATGAGATCAGCAACAATCTCCCAATCTTCATCGTCCAACTTGTACTTTCATAGTTTGAGAGCCTTGTTCCCAGTGATGTCATTGATCGCAGCACAGTACTTGATGGCCATCTTGAGCATGTCATACACCAAGTTCCAGCGGGTCTTAACATCACGAGGGATGAGACAAACATGTAGACCATTGGCAGTGCAGGCTTTACACCATGCAGGGAGTGTGATTGTTGTAGAGTGTATAACGGCAAAGGAAAGTTTTTGGACCTGATGAGGATGCAAGTGAGATGACGAAGGTGATGAAATCATGAACAACTATGCACCTTATCAAGCATAGTGTGAACTGCAGCTGTGCCCTCAAGTAACTTCTGCCGACTATCTGCATCCAGCGCCTCAAACAGATCATCATCATCATCGTCGTCTTCTCCTTCCCCCTCGTCTTGGTCATGGCCGCTAACCAAGCCAGAGTCGACAATACTATCCTCCTCATTGGCAATGTCATCATTGTCCACGTCACTTGAGAGCACATCATCAGTGCCAGGAGGTTCGTCGCTATCCAAATTGGCCAAGGCAGTTGGGGTGTCAAAAGGTTTCATAAGGGCCTTTGCTGACAGCTGCATCGTGTGATTGAAGCAGCGTATGCGGTTGACTTCTTCGAAGGTGTTTGGGAGTTTATCAAGGTGAACTGTTTGTTTGTCGTTGGATGTTGCATTATCCCCATTAAACGCAACAATCTGTGGAGTCTCTGCATGAGAAATATCACCACAGGATTGACAATCTTTATCGGCGTACCTTCTTTTCGAGCCCATGAGCAATCAACATACTGTGAAAGGCCATTGCGAGGGCTTCGCCAGTGTGTGACTGATGAGGTAAGATTAGAACGAGAAACCCGGAAAGTGAAGCTAGGTAACTGATGACGCACCTCAGGGACTTCAATAACATCGAGAAGAAAAGCCAGGACATGGCCAGCATCATGAAGATGGACAGTCCACGCAACAAATGCCTGGTGATTGGGGGAGGTCAAGGCATCCATTGCAAAGTGGACTTTACCCGAGTGGTCCTGTGCAGACCTTGAGCTAATGATGACAAATAGCAGATCAAAACACGCACGCAGAGAATTCGGTCAACATGCGACCAGCATTTGTCAAACGCCAACTCTATGTCCCATGAAACTGTTTTTTGACTCGGTATGGAAGTTCCAGGATGGCTGGCTTTCATGAGGAAATTGAATTTGTGATCTTCAACAATTCTGAGCGGGCGATTGCTCTCTGCGCACCAACGAGCAATATGAGCCCTGGAATGGGTCAGAGGATTTAATGGCAAGATGTGGAGTAAAGCATACCTTGTTTCCTCCATTGTGTGTGCACGATGAGATACTATTACAGGTGCCTGCCCCCAATGAGCAAATGCAGCAAAGATTGACCCATCGCGAGTACCAGGGTCTGACTTGTCTTTGAAGGTGGCATCGACAGCATCATGTCCAAAGCACTTGACAGTATGGCTCTTCAGGTTTGAGGTGGCTGTGCAGTCTTTCGAGTCTTGGTATCGGCAAACACCACCACTTCCCTTGCACCTCCTGGCTGCACACTGGAAGTAGTGGTACTTTCACCTGTTTTCGTAACTGACTTGAACCTTAGACTTGAAAAAACCATATGCTGGGGAGTGCCAGTGTAGTGCTGTTAAGCGGGAGGTGTTGAACTAAGACCTCACACGGTACAAGTGCGACCGACTTCTATAGCGCATGGATGAGGTACATGTAAAACTGTAGCTACAAATAAACACTGCCGGTTATATACCGGCAGCTTCCGTAAACAACAAGTACATACTGCCCATATCGGGCAGCACCCCTACACTCTCCCCCTTAAGCTTGGTATTACACCAAGCGACAACAAAAGAACTATAACAAAATTTAAAGAAAGTGAGGCAGTGGGAACACTGCCAAAGGAATGGATGGTGATAAGCACATGCAACCATAAGCGCGAAGCTTAGACGGGTCCAAATATTTAATACCTGACCCAAGCACACAGCCACCAGATTGCTGCATGGGGCGGACATGTTCGACATGTCTGTCGATGGACCTGTGTCGACAGGTCCATACACAGGTCAGGGCACCACTAGGGGTTCAAGCACAAAGGCTTACTGGTTGCGATACGGTTGATGACCGAACACAGAACAGACAAGTATCGACATGTCTGTTTGATCGAATATATACGGCGTCAATCGATGTTGGCGCCTGTTTGAGCACGGGTAGAGGAGTGCGCGACCGCTCTCACTCCTCCATAGGTGCATCCGTAGGCGTCACCGCAGATGACACCGGTTTTTCCTCAGGCACCGACTGCGCCCCCACCGGTTCACTCTCGACAGACACCTGGGCAGCCCCAGGTGTAGCATTCGCTAACGCGGCGGCACGTTCCACGAAGGTCCGATTGACCTCTTCAGCGAAATCGTCTTCGCTTGACTTGTCTGAGTCAGTAGGAACTGGGGGCAAGTCGTCAAGGACTTCCCCTTCGGTCAGGCGTAATGTGATACCATAGTATGCAAGGTTCCGCTTCGGTCATGAAGCGGAAGGCACGGAGGAAGATCGACTATCTTCCTTGGTGGGTGCGGAAATCTTGGGTTTCCGCACCTTCTTCTTCTTTGGAGGACGGACATGGCCCATCCATCCAC
>QFEU01005059.1:0-10836 GCA_003316345.1 Tricholoma terreum | reverse complement strand
CTCTTAGTAAGACTTGGTTTGGATTGAACTGACTTATTTTAAAAAAAAGTCCTTGTAGACTATGATAAGAATACTAGTGGTGGTAGTGATAGTGGTAGTGGCAGTGATAGTAAAATCAGTAATTACATGTAGACTAGTGTTTTTCTATGCAAATCATCTCTTTTGTTATTGATGCACCAATGTATAGCTAGTTCCAACCAAATACACCAATTTTAGTGTCAACCAGATGCACCAACCAGCATTTATGTATGGCAAGATCCAACCAGATGGATCAAATCACCTCCAATGCATAGCCACATTTAACCAAATACACCAAATATACACCAAACCAGTTCAAATTCTCTAGAAATGATATATTATGCTTGGAATCCACCGGAATCCACCCGGAATCCCTGGAATCCACCCGGAATTTCCGGAATCCACCCAGACTTTCCGGAATCCAGGGACTCTGACCGGAATATGTGGGGGACTGTAAAACACTGCAATATTTTGTGATTACATAGGAATACTCCTACATACATATCTGGACAACCTATTCATCTATAGTAATACAGTTGAGAAACACCAAAGGCACCTCGACATGGTATTTGCTCGACTATGTGAGCATGAGTTCTATCTCCGTGCAGATAAGTGCAAATTATTCACAGACAGCATAGACTGTCTGGGACATAGAATAGATGATAAGGGCCTCCACATGGATGCAGATAAAATGGCTAAGATATGCGAGTGGAATACACCACATAACTTTCTTGATGTACAGAGATTTCTGGGTCTCGCACAATATCTGGCTCATTTCCTACCAGATATCACAGCATATACTGGCCCATTGGCTGGAATGACAACAAATGGAACACCATTTTGTTGGAGGCCATTACACAAGAAATGTTTTCAGATGATAAAAAACATTTGCTGCCGGACACCAATACTATGTCTGATGGACCACCGAATAGGTGAACCAATTTGGATCATTTGTGACATGTTGGTGTACAGGGCAGGAGCAATGTACAGCCAAGGACTGACATGGCAGACATGTCGACCAGTTGGCCTAATGTCCAAGAAATTTATGGACATGCAAAGGAATTATTGTGTGTTCGAGCTTGAAATGCTAGCAATACTAGAAGCCCTCCTGAAGTGGGAGGATAAATGACTGGGATACCACATCCATGTGGTGACAGACCACAAGGCACTTGAATTCCTTAAGATGCAGACACACCTATCAAGCAGACAGACGAGGTGGATGGAATACCTTGCGAGATTCAACTTTGACATAAGATATGTCAAGGGAGAACTGAATAAGGTAGCAGATGCACTGTCCAGATACTATGAACATGACTACTGGACAGAGGTACCAGAGTTGCAAGACTACATCAATGTGGATGTAAGGCTGGACCCAGAACATGATGATCTGCCCCAGGAACGTCTCATCAAAGTCGAAGAGAAAGTGATAGAATCAAGGGTTAAGGCAACCAACTTGATTCAGGTCTGCAACCAACTTGATTAAGGTCCAAGAGGAACTTAGGGCATTGAGGGAACACATTCCAGAAAGGGACGCACTAGCAGCCCAACTGGCTGAGGGTCAAAAGGAAGAAAAGAGGGAAACACTGGAGGAACCAGTGGAAGAGGACCCTACAGTCTTTGAATCAAGAGCAAGAGGCGAAGACCTCCACATGACTATGTCCCAGAACGACAAGTTCAGGGAAGAAATACAAAAGGGGTACAATACAGACCCCTTCTTCACAAAAGTGATGATGATGATTGAAGAAAGTACAACCTTCAGGTTGCACGATGAATTGATATGGACTCAGAATAGAGGGGTAGAGGATGTAGTATGCATCTCCTCCACTAGATCAGCGGACAAAACACTAAAAATGAGAATAATTGATCAAGCACATCAAGTGGTGGGCCACTTCGGAGGGCTTTACACTCCCCCATGCATCCTAGTGGACTCCATGTACACTATTAGGAGTCTACTAGGAGTCTACAGGAACTTTAGTGGGACTGCATAGGAAGTCCATGGACACTGTTTATAGAGAAGACAGTGATTGTCACTCCTTGTAGACTCCATGTATTTACAAGGAGTAAGTAGACTCCCACTTCAGTCTGCAGGGAGGCTCCCACTTCAGTGTACATGGACTCCATGTCCACTCCATGTCCACTCCATGTCCACTCCATGTCCACTCAAGAAGGAGCAAGCTCCTTACTATTAGTAATAAAATATAGTACCACTGCCAAGGATTGAACCCTCGACCATAGAATCACATGGTATAAAGTGATGAGCTAATCAACCACTACACTAACTGACCATACAAAACCCATGCACTCTATTCCCTAAGTACCGAATCCAGCAGTGGCTGTGGGTCATGTCACCTGCTGCCAACATCGTGCCACATCATCATCACCAACCACCACCACCACCCCCCCTCAACGGCGGCAACAACAACACACCACCAGCACCACTCACCACCAGCCACCACTCACCACCACCACTCACCACCAGCCACCACTCACCACCACCACCACCACTGCCATCACCACCAACAACACAACAACGCCGCCACATCACAACACCAACCGCAACCGCACCACACCAAAACAGCCACGTCATGACCCAATACCACCAGCACCACCCATCACCATGCTACCACAGCCTACCAGCGCTGCACCAATGCACCAACGCCGCCATGTCGTGACTGCGAGCGAGGCCACCAGGCCCTGCCACCATGAACACACCCCCAACTGATGACAGGCACCACCACCACCACAGCACTCCCAACCACCACCGTGAGCAACTGCTTGCAGGGTGGAGATGGGGAGTGATGAAGAGAGGCATGGTGGGGACAGGACACCCCGAAAACGAGGGGAATGGGGATGAGGACAACAACACCCCAGGGGAGGTCCATAACGTGAGAAACCACCAAGGTAAGCCCCCCATGCCCATATGCCCACCACATTACTGACCACCAACCACAACAATGGTGTAATGGGGGTTTACATGTGTTTGGCATCGCCCTCTGGGCAATGCCTTATTGGACATATTTACAGATGTTAGGACAATACTTCATATTTACTACGTGTAACCGACATAGCGGACTATAGATCAGTCAAGCTCTGTTGGGTGCCTTGTGAGTATAAGTTAAACCAACCATAACTAACCGTTACATTTTTTTGAGCTTCCTGACTACTGGAAGCTACTAATATCAACAGGTATCATCAAGAAATTGGCTATTTCCACCTTAACAAAGAAATAACCAAATCAAGCCCGAAGCAACCTCAAACCCAACCAAACCAGATGGCAACAGCCGTCATATGTCAAGAAATGACCGAAGAAGCGCACACATTGCTCCCACAGACTCAACGACGAGAAGGTCCCATAGTGGACCTTTTCCGAACAACAATATGCGTGACAGACAGCCAAACTGGACCAAGTCAAATACCAACAACGCCGATGGAGAGTACGCCGGACTGGCGTATGTGCGAAGGGAGACGCCAAGCATCGCAGACCCACCTAACCGTAACACCCAGGCGCAAAACCGATTCTATGCAACAACACGAGAGGAGGGCCCAGCCTCCCACAGCAAGCACTAGCAACCGGCAAGGACAGGTGGCTGAATACGGAACAGACCATGTCGATAGTGACATAGAAGTCGAACTCGTTGACGAAGCAGAGTCAGCAATAGATGAATTATGGGATAAGTCACCATTGACTAATGTGACGTTGAAGGAGAAGATGCGATGAATAGCAGGGGCACAAGCCACGAACATCCTCGGCATAATGCCAAGGAATACTCCTGCAGGGCCTACTGAATACAGACAGATGTACATGCACGTGTTTGGGGCATTACTCGCAAAGGTGGCATCGAAGACCTCAGATTCAAGAGCGACAACACCAAGCGCCACTAATATAGAGGATTACATGGAATCCTCACCGATAACGATGCAGGCACCATTGTCACCGCTGAAGGAAGAACCATGGGAGGGTGGAATACCTCCCCCGCAACATGTGCTGGGTAATGTAACGATAATCGACCCAGCGGTAGAGGATGCGCTAGTACACATCAATGCACCTAGGCAGACTAACGAGATGGATGAGACCTACCATCGACGAAGGGCTGCAGCTATACGACATGGCAGCAGGATAGCCCCAGAGGAAGTGGACGATCAAATAAACAAAACAACCACAACTAGTCGAAAACCAACTAGGAGACAAACAGAGAACACAAGGATACGAATGCCACCTAGGGGCCATGTACCCCTAGCGGATAACTGCACGGATAGGATCGTGTACCAACGGATTAGGAACAAGGACCTAGCCCGAAGTGGAGCATCAGCATACAACGACCAGGGGATAGCCTTCGAAGGACGCCAACCAGTGGACGTCATGGAATGAACATACCAACAAGCGACGGGCCAAGAACTGTCTGATGGTGGAAACAATGATGAAGATGACAAGGGTGACAATGACCCTCGTAGAACACCAAGAACTCCATACCCCACCGGATGGAATGGGATGCCACAAGACAATGGTGGAGGTGGAGGTGGAGGTGGAGGCGATGGAGGACCACCTGATGGTGGAAACGAGGGAGGAGAAGAACCTCCTCGAAGACCCAAACATAATACACATCACGGATACTCAATGCCTGCCCCAGGACGAGCCAGGATGTACACACCTGGCATACAGGCAACGACTGAACACCACCGTGACCAGATGCATGGTCAGCTCATACGACTGTGTCAGGATCACCTATCTCATAGGCTACGACCACCGGAAGGAATGAAGATATGGAGGGCTAATCATACCTCCGTTGGGAAGTACAAGGGCTCCGCCCACTTCTCGGAATTGGAGAACTGGGTGACCAACCTAGTGGTAATGCTGGAGGCCATCCAGTACGGTGGCGACGATCGCGACAGAGAACGCCTTCTCTGTATACCCAAATTCTTAATCGATGAAGCGAAGAAGTGGTTTAATCGGCACATAATCCACACAAACCGCACCCAGCTGGATTGGAAGTTCGAACAGGTCATAACTGGGCTGTATGATCGATTCGTCCATGCCACAACTATGCAAGAGGCTCATGACACGTATGCTACAGCACAATACACCCCACAACTGGGAATACAAGGGTTCTACAACACCCTAATCGACCATGCACAGAATATGTCTGTGTATCCCGACACATACAACATCATGGACACTTTCCTTAAAGGGATCCCAAGCGAGATGCATGTAGAGATGCTCAGGAATGGGCTGACACCAGAGGCAAACTCAGTCGAAGACTTCGTGGCCGAAGCAAAGGCATTGGAAGCAGCCACCAAAACGGAGAAACACTACAGCCAGTATACGACGCGGATGCCAGCAGCACCTAAACCGATACCAACACACGAGTCACGCAATAACAATATCAGCAACGAGCATCACGAATCCTGACCGAGGAAGGTCGGAGTGACCTTCATAAAATGATCAGAGATACCCCAGCAGGGGAGTAGTTCAAGACCATGAGCATTCATAAAGTCTAGGAACACCTTTGGGAAACCAAAGGGCCAGCAGCACCAACACGACAAACCAAAGGGTCATAATGACCCTCACCAGAACAAGAATGACCGCATGCAGGATAAACCACAGAATAAGGATCAAGGGCACCACCATAATCCGGATGTGACTTGCTACAACTGCGGAGAACAGGGACACATATCTCCCAACTGCAAGAAACTGAAACGGGTACATATCCAAGCGGCCCATACTGAGGTTCTGTATGAACCTCACGATGAAAATGACCATGAGGGGAAAGATGAACCCTTGGACGTGGAGGACCGAGGATATGAGGCGGAACATGATGACGACAATGAAGAAATAGTCGAAGTAGAAGTGTATGAAAACAAACACTACAGTTGCGAAACGGACACTGAACACGCATTCATGCTCTGGACTAGACCAGCTGACAGGAAACCACAAAACAATGACCACATCTCCACAGTGGCACCAGACATGAAAGCCAGGGGATATATCGAGGACAGCAAAATGTGAATCCAAAAGGTGAACCTACAAGTGGAACGGACCACTGATAGGTCCTAGAACGACTTGAGTGCACAAAAACCAACAAGTCCCTCTGGGGTTATGTATGTGTGGGGGCGGTAAGATCAAAGACGCCTGCCAAGAAAGTTCTTTATACTATTCCCAAAGTCCTAGAAACACGCGCACTCGATTACGCGGCTAGAACGAGGTTCCTAATGTTCCTTAGTCCCGGCAACGCAACCGACACAATTTCCTAAACTCCCTAAGTCCCAGTAGACACGTGTATACTTCAACGCGGCTGGCACAATTTTCCTATCAACGCTTTTCCTAATATCTTTTTAGGAAGGACTAAACAAACGACTTGTCGATTTTAAACAAGTCCAATGAACGTTTGAGACGTTCGAGGGTGCACTAATCACTGTGAGGGGAACTTCTGGGGGGGAAGCAAGACCTGTATTTCGAGGCTACTTGCTCTACCTATATACGCAATAATTTGAAATCTCAACCATAGAGTAACTAAAAAGGCAAAATAAAGAATGAATGAAAAATAGAATGTGACCTTCCCTTCGTCATCTGACACCTCCCACTCCTAGTACTATCCATTGATTTCGTCTTTCTGGTGCTCTTGTTCTTATCCGCCAATTCCTTATATGGCAATTTGAAGCGCATCACTCCCGATCATGTTCCATTTTAAGATGTCAGTCCTCGATCACTCCTCCATTCCCTTTCGGACATCCGTTGCGCATCGGACAGGGCTGCCAAGTGTATTACTGAGCACTCTTGGCAGTCTAGAGCACCGGCTTTTACACTAAGTCCCTTTTCTCGTGCATACCTTTCTATGCCCGTCCGCATTTTCTAACACATTTTCTTGTGCTTCTTCTAATCAAATCTTAGCCATTTTCTAACTGCGAAAATAGCTGTTGTGGTGTTTTATGCGCTCTTAGCGTGCCGAGGCGTATCACCGCTTGCAATAGGCCAGAAGTCAAACCAGAGGACAAGGAGTGCCTCGCTACCTACGTCAATGTTGGGGGACAAGAAGCCTGGGCCTTATGGGACTCAGGGAGTACTACCACGGGGGTGACTCCCTCATTCACACAAGTAGCCGATATAAGGGTATTCCCACTGAAGAACCCACACGTCCTTCAATTGGGGACTGTAGGAAGTCGATCCCTTGTGAACTTCGGCGTAAATGCAGGAGTAAAAGCTCCAGGAATTGAAACGACTGCCTATCTTGATATAGCGAACTTTGATCGCTACGACATGATAATCAGCACACCTTTCATGCGTGCGAATAAAGTCCTATTGGACTTTAACAAGAACCAAGTTATTGCGAATGGAGTAGCAACCCCAGCAACCCGAGTGGTACTGGACACAAACGATGGAAGGTTATGCCCATACCGAACAGTCGAAAAATGGCAGGAATGACTGCATGGCCCAAACCGTAAAATGACCATGGAAGAAATACCAGATGAAGACTGTAAAGCCCTTCAACCAGGACTGCTGGAAGAAGTGTCATCACTTCTCATGACGGAGGAAGAGTACGTTGGTACTCTTCAACAGGGGGAAGAGAGGACGAAAAAAATACCTAGCGTCGAGAGGCCGCACAAGGAATCAAAAGTGGAATACGTCAAGCCTGATGTATTAGAATGTCAGCCGACATCCTCAAAGGTCAAGATAGAAGACCTGGTAACAAACGACCAGGAGAGATTAATGAACCAACAAACAGTGGACGAGGAAACCGCATCAACGAATCAAAGCACTCGTTCGTTCTGGGACAGACCAGTACCCAGACCTCAATACAACTGGCCATATGATCCAAGAATGCCAGACGAATGGAACACGGTAATAGCATCCATGCAAGCTCACGAAGGAACTCGCTGCAAACCGAATGGTGACAATTACCGTCGACCCCTCTCAGAAGAAGTGTCAAAGCCAGAGAACTTCACAAGTTATGACCAGACGGAGAGCAAGACACTGGACCAACTGAGGAGACACGCCTCAGTGTACCTCAACCCAGGGCAAGAGGACGCGGACAATGACTTTAAGAAACTGAAAGCCAGGTTCAATGAACCTGGACACGAGAAGGCCACACGACGCATGCAGGAAGAGCAGCACACCCACAGACAAAAAGGAAAAGGCAAAGCTGAAGATCATGGCCTTATAGAGGAAGACTTTCCTCAATTACAGGAACAATGGCACGACAAATTTGAGGACATCTTAGGAGGCACAAAAGATGAACTACCACCGTGGAGAGAGGTGAATCATGAGATTCACCTCATTGATGACGACAAACGGTACCTAGTGTTTAAAGGTCCGGTCATTGTAACCGCAAAAAAAGACCGAAACCGGACCGGACTGTGACCGATGTAACCGGACTATCAGTCCGGTTATGTCCAGTTATAGTATGGTTGCAGTTACAGTTATGTGCGATGTGTAAAAACATCGTAACCGACAAAAAACTGGTTATAACCGGTCTAAGACCGAACCACGGTCTTAGATACGTACATGAATAGCATGCTGTGACAATTTCGGATCATATCAGTTCCTGGGTCATCCAAATCCATTCAGAAATGAGTGAGGTATGACCAAATTGATTTCTATAGTCATGGCTTGGTAATATAACCTTGGCCTGTTATCCCTTTGCATATATTGGGTGTGGTTTTGAGAATTACAACTTGTGCAAGAGAGCGAATCTGTAGTGCGGATGTAGGCGCACGTTTCCCGTCTCTAAAGCAAGGCAATCGGATTCTTCTACGATGTGTTATGCATGTTTAACTAATTGGGTTGAGTTGATTTGTCAAAGCTGGTGAAATGTAAATAATGTCTCGCAGGTGAGTCGGATCGCTTAGTGTCATAGACAAGGATTGTGCGTCTCCATCTGCACTATAGAATCGGTCACCTACTCAGGTTGGCAATCTCAAAGCCTCACCCAATAAATGCGCAATACAAGCTAGTCAGCTTGAAGCTGTGGCAATATTAGTATACAGAATACCAGTTGTAACTGCAGTTAAAACTGGTTAAGACTGGTTACCAACTGGTCCTAAAATAGACTGGTTATTACTGGTCAATAGACCAGCGCGTAACCGGTATTAACCGGTTATGTGTGGTCCAGTTACAGTTACACCATGATCCAGACATTTTGTAACTGGTTACAGTCGCAGTTACATCCAAAAAAGGCAAAAAAACCGGACTGGACCGGACCTTAAAACACTAACGGTACCACTACCACTTGCCTCGATGTCCCCACTCGCTATGTGGGGAACTGCACGACAAGATCAACAGATACGTCGATGCAGGGTGGTGGGAACCCT
Organism: Tricholoma terreum; assembly: GCA_003316345.1. Lineage (NCBI taxonomy): Eukaryota > Fungi > Basidiomycota > Agaricomycetes > Agaricales > Tricholomataceae > Tricholoma > Tricholoma terreum. The sequence continues at coordinate 1,515 of QFEU01005059.1, read as the reverse complement.
GCTCAGTAAATCAAGCAGCACCGATGTTGTGTATACCCAAGAAGGATAAACACCTTCGCACTGTCATCGACGCTCGACAACGAAATGATAATACAATAAAGGATGTGACGCCTTTACCGGACCAGGATATCATACGTGAAGACATGGCCCGAGGGAAAATAAGGTCCAAGATAGACCTTTCGGACGCATACGAACAGGTACAGATTCGAACCGAGGACATATGGAAGACAGCGTTTGCGACCATATCTGGCACTTTCGTCAGTAATATAATGCAACAAGGGGATTGTAATGCCCCTGCCACGCCCCTGCCACCTTCCAGAAATTGATGATGTCCATCTTTAAAGACGTCATTGGAAGATTCATGCATGTCTACTTGGACGACATATTCATATACTCGACTACACTGTGTTACATCCGTAACTTCCAACGGGTTTCCGATCAGAAATCCGACCGCAACTCCATTCGGCTGTACGTTTTATATTACTTTTGATTGATACACTTATTACATCATGTTCCACACCACTCATTAATATAGGTAGCTTAGTTACATTACTACGGCCTGTGCACCCGTTACCCGCGTCGGACTTTCTCATAGACACCGCCTCATTACCGACCTAGTATAAAGCTTAGCTACTTTCACTTGTATTCTTCAGTTCGAATATCGACCAAGTCACACCTAGCCCTCTCGCACCTTAAGTTCCAAGTCTTCGGACTTTCCCCTTGGAACCCCTTTCCCTCTCTTGGACTTCCTCATTGGAAATCTGTTCTAGTCTCCGTCTCTGTTCTGAAGTTAGGACACGAAGCGATACGAAGGGTGCAACTTCTTATAAGTTGAAGCCAAGTCCTTTCCGTAAATCCCGTCAGATTCCCGTCGGAATCCCGATCGGACTCTCAGTCTAGCCCGGTACTTAACAGTATATTCGAACTCACTCTTCGATCGTTTTATCAACCACGTTCTAATCATGTCACAAACCCAGGGAGCATGCACTATGCAAAACTCCCGACGTGCAGGCACAGTACCAGGATTGAACGCAACACGGCGATCAAGCCTATCACACACACCCTCTCAAACACTCAGCACTTTCGGATCTTCATCCCGCCCCAGTAATATCTTCCGAACAACTGGAGCGGCACCAGCATTGATTACCCCGTCTATCAGTGCTCGCATCGCATCATATGAAAGCCCCGGACCTTCGAACATTCCCTCGGGTAATTTACACAATTATCCGGAACGTCCAAATTCACCTACATCTCCCCTTGAATATGATGACCGTGATGATGCCCCTGCGGATGACGGACCCCCAGGGGATCCACCAGGTGGCAATGATCCAGACGACGGTCCTCCAGGAGATGATAACAATCCAGATGACAGTCCTCCAGGAAATGATGATGATCCAGGTGAAGATCCCGACTATAATCCCCAAAACCACTCTACTCCGCCGGGTTCCCCGCGCAGTTCTCCAGATATCGCAGGACAATTTCTCGGAGCAATTCAAAGCCTAGCTACGAACATCA
>QFEU01005049.1:0-20939 GCA_003316345.1 Tricholoma terreum | reverse complement strand
GGAAAAACACCTTTCAGATCTCCGACGCGTGTATATCGAGCACCCGCGTGTCCGCATGGATGGCGTATATATCGCTACCTGCCACTACGTGTAAGTGCAAGAATGCGAACAACTTCAGTAGCATTGTGACATACACTTGATAGGCGCCCTGGCCTACACGAGAACGCTTGGGTTAACGTGAGCATCTATAATCATCGCTACTGTCATAATATCCTCTCTTTCTTTCTTTGTATTCATGCATGATATCCAGATAAGCCATCTAATCACTTACCACCGATACCTGTGAGTCCCACTTCGCCTGAATGTGAATGTTTTCATGGTGAATATACCTGACGTCTCTACACCAGCCGATTCTATCCAAATGGTCAAGTCCTTTCGCTACTTGCAAACGAAGAGCACACGCCTCAACAAATCATCCCTCTCCTCAAGCCCACACTTCGCATGAAGGTATAGCATATTTGTCCTATCCCATCTCCTCCCACCTAGTGGTGACTACACAGGGCCTCTTCATCGGAACCTGGCACCTCTCCGGCTCGGTAATCCACCTTTCAAACCTCATCGATGCCAGCGGTCGTTTCACCCTCCCAAACTCTTGGAACCCTTCATCCATGCCTGAGCCTTCATATTCCTCTCCTCAAACTCCTTCAAGCGAATCTGGAGTATCAGAACGCAATCGATATGCGTTCCTTATGTCACTCAATCTACGATCGCGTCCGCTTGGACGCTGGAACAAATTGACTATGGAGACATACGACTCTGTGAACCTCGAGACTGGGGATGCGAGCGCCGTCGCACTGAAGCATGAACGCCCGTTCTGGTTCTCCAAAGTGCGGTCATATGCTGCGTACTAATAAGGGATCGCCCCATGTATGTGCAAATTAGTGATTATAGCTCCTAAGTATCACATTAATAGGAAGGGCGTGTATAGTAGAATTTAGAACTTCTAGTATGCCACATATGCGACACAGAGTAAGGGGAATCCAGCATATAGGCCAAGCCAAAACACAATGTTGCCTAGCATTCTGTTATTCCTCACCGTCGGCACACGACTGATTACGATCATCGGGATTTGGACGATCTAAATGACGATTGTCAGCGAGGTGAAAATTCAACAGCGAATGATAGATCTTACTTGAAGTATGAATAGATACATCCTACGAACAATGATAAGATTCCCTGGAGTAAGATAGTGACTGAATGTCGCACCTGAACTTGTGTGTCACAATCACCATAACGAGTTCATGCACGCTCGCGCTCAGCAGGAAGGTGAGGAACATCGCCGATGTTTTCGAAAGCCCATAACCCATGATGGTAGGGGCGTATACGTGGCGTAGAAGGAATGCGTGGACAGGTTTATTCCATTTGCGGGAAAATTCTTCCCATGATGTTGAATTCCACCTGTGGCATGCTCAGCAAATAGAGCGATCAAAACAAGTCAGAACCATCGCACTGGTATGCATTTGGTCAGTAATGCTACTGGGAAAGGGAGGGAAATGTACAGACCCAATCATCGTAAAACTGGCGGTCCGCAAAGCTAGATAAATAATGAATACGAAAAACGAAGCAAGGTCATATAGGAGCGACGTACTAGGAAAGTTCGGCAAATGCATTACAAATGCATTCTGCGACCAAGGCATGTGAACACCGGTTGGCGACAGGCGTCTAGGGGCTTACCGAAAACGATAAAGAAAAGGAGTAGATAAGCGATCATGAATGGAAGCGCGAGGTCAAGTAGAGAACGGAGAATAGATTGCTCGGAGGTAGGAGTGTAAGGTAGTATAAAGCTTTCTGTCACGGTGTAAAGAAGCGCAAACGTGCCAAACGTAGCCACCTGGAAGACAACCTGTCAGTAGGTAAATACCGTATGCGAGAAGAAACGTACGTACCGTTTTCTCAAAGACATAGATCGGCCGAATGCTGTTCGGTTGGTGAAAGGGGTTGATAGAGTCTCCGCATTAACCACATACCGATCTGTCCGAGGATATTCCAGCTCATAAACAAGGCTTGGAATCAGTTGATAAACAGCAAAGTTTTTGAGAGTGATATTGTTGGGCCAGCGCACATAGCACGGTCCAGGACTAGTAAGCTCGTTCTGGAGCTCTGAATATTCCTTCGCCATCTCCGCGATGCACTCTTCGGGATGATCAACCAACGGATGTGGTGCAAAAGCATTAGGATCGTCGTTATCAGCCTCCGAGCGAGTTCCCCAATTCTGCATCTGAGAATCAGACGGTGGAGCGTCTACAATGGTGATGTTTCCGTCGGTTGCAGAAGAAACAGCCGCGAGACGCTTGCGAAGAGCGATTGCTGTTGCAGCATCTGTGTAAGAGGTAGATGAACCAGCTGGTATGTCTGGTGTTCGGCTGGGTGTGGCGTCGGGCGAAATCCCATGGGAGGAGGAGGAAGTCGTTCCTGCTGCGGCGTCGAGTTCTGCTCGATGAGTTTTTGCATCAAGGATTGCTTGGTCCCAACCGCCAACCGAACGGGTCGCTTCGCGAAGATCATTTGATATAGATTGAGACTGAAGTGTCGCACATTGCATTTGGCCATTAACCGTCATGTAGGAATGCATTTTCATAATCATGACCTATGAAAGAGAATGAGGCTAAGAGGAATAGGAATGAATTCGTTGATGGGGGGCGTACGAGGGAATGCAAAGTAAGGAATCCAGACTGGACCCATGGCCATTTCCTACAGACAGATAGTTTGCATCATGCCTAAAGGTTGAAACGGATGGACGACTTGCCGATTGAAGGTCCATATGATCGCCGTGAAGAGGATCGATGTCTGCAATAGATGCTGGAGTACTACACCAGTCCAATAATACTTCATCCACCCTTTCTTTAGGGCGAGCGCGAAAGGAACGCATAGCGCAGTGCTCAAAACAAGAACTGCGTCACTGATCGCCAGAGTTATGGCATCTTGTGAAATCATCGACGCAAAACGAAAATTGAGGGGGCGCCCACTGGTCTCGATGCCGTGTACGTATACACGCACGGTGAAGATGAAGATAGAAATCCAGAAAAGAGAGAAGAAACCCTATAAAAAAGGTAAGCTAGTGAAAGACCAAGCGACGACACATACGCGAAACTCGTTCGACCCAGACAACTCATTGCCAATATCAAAATGTGACTTTCTCGGCGTGAAGGTGATCAAAGCCCGTAGTTTCTTCGAGGTTTTTGAGCGGTATGGCCTGGACACATAAAGAGTGCCTTCTGAGGTCTTGTATCCTCCGCTGAGTGAACGACGAAGTGACCCGAGACTCATTATAGATATGGTGGGCGGAAAGCTCGTTCCGATGTGGTATAGTCGTCCAGAAGATTAGAAACAAGACAGGATGTGGTATATGTTAAGTCCACTGCTTCCCGGCGAACCCGGGGTGGTGTCAGGTTTGTAATGTGGAGATGATCACTATCATAAGTTTTGATCAAACAAGCACTGCGGCGCTGGCCAATTGTGGTGGTCTGCAGAACATTCCTATTCACAAAACAGATACATAAAGCTAAAATGTACGACTAGCACTGGTCTGTATGCTCCATTCAAAACGTCGCCTCGGAAAAGAGAAAGGTAGACGATCTGCAGGAGCATGAACGATCAGTCTGGCCGTATAGTTTAACGTCCAAGCGTGTAAATATCGGACGCGAGGCGTAGATAAGGACGGCGAATAAGAATAGGAGAATATACTGCTAAAGGTAACTAACTATTGTGTTGTGTGGACAGCTATTTTTGACTGTTTATTTCACGAGTCCCTATGCATTCTATCTAGTCAAACCCGAGAAAATAGTTCTGCAAGCCTGTCCTCCCAAAATGTCCTCCCGACGGATAGCTGACAGGGGCGTGGCTCTACCAGACAATCCTCACTTTCTGGAATTCGAGCGTAGTGACGGAGATTCACGCACATGGCCGGCGAACACAACACAAACAGTCGATGGCGACGGTCATGTCAATTTCATGCAGTACGTGGAGATTGAAGCCCTTCCGGCAATAAAGTGGAGACTTGGGGCTGGTAAAGGTGCAGCCACCGCGCTAGAGCTCCCTGGTGTGTCTTGCGAGTTACGCTTCCTCTACGCGTGCTCAGTCGCTTGTATTCTCAGTGGGACCCGATTACGTTCTTAAATCCTGGCCAGACGGTTATCGTCTTTTTGATCACCACAAAGGTCCGGTAGATAACCCAAGACACGACTTATACTTGTTTGGTATGGTCTTTGAAGTCTCAATCACTCGTATGGACCATTCATCTCCACTCAGGACCTCCAAAGATGCGCTTTCGATCTATCAACGAATTTATACCGCATGCCATATGGCTTTTGCAAGACTCTTCCAATAAATCACCCTGTCAGTGCAAATATTGCACCAAAAAACCTCAAAAAGAGATTACTGCATCAATGCCGGGCATTTTACGCGCCACACCTGGTAGTCAATCCGCCACCCCTTCCCGTCAAGGGGGTCCCCGTCAAAAGTCCAAAGGAATGCGACACACCATAATGAGAACCCAAGAACGCGTCCGCGAACCTAAAGTCTATGCCGCGGTTCAGAAAGCGCCCATACCTTTGGGAAGGTCTGCGAACGTGTCTAAACGAGAGACGATGCTTGCAGAACGCAGTCAGGACCTCAGAGCAGTATATGCAACGACAGACATGAAGCTGAGGCGATGGTTTAGAACAGGAGAGTTGGTGTGGTGTGCTTTGACTTCCCCTATCATTGGAAAGGGAGACGGTGTGGTTATCAGGTTTTGGCCAGGATTGGTGGAGGAGGCCAGACTGAAATCCAGGTCTAAACCCCGCGAGTTGGCTTCTTCAGTTATAAACCACGCCGAAAAACAGGTCATAAACGGAAACTCTGGGGATATAGTGATCGAGGACCCCAGTGCCACCGTGCCTTGGACTGTTGAACAATCTACGATGTACAAGATACAGTTACTCGCCATCGCCTGTCCGTATGTCGTGCCAGACGATCATGTTCTGCCGTACCAAGCGCATGTCCCTCCAAACGAGCTCATCGCAGGACTGCAAGCCTACCCAGTCGAAAAATTGGATTTCAGTAGGAACACGCTCTCATCCTTCAATCCATGTCCCGGGGATGGAAAGCAGCCTAATTTTGAGGAGACAATTGCTCCGTTTGCAATGGCCGTCCAGATCGGCTCTGCCCTTTCTGGTTACTGGAACCTAACCGATGAGTGGGCGTTCGAGTACACTGCACCGAGAGCCATCATAGCTCGCCCAGGTCCTTCTTCATCGGCGACATCCGTATCGGCGGCTCTCGAAGCAGCCAGTTTGCACAACGCCCAAATGAACGCTTACGCCGATTCATCTGTATCCAGTGGCCCCTCGTCGTCACAACACAATCTTAATGGCCACTACCCTGTGACGGGACCATCACCGAATACATCCTCCTCGGAACTCCAGAGGCTGTCGGGACATGTGTTAGGGAAGGCTCCGCCTCCTGCTCGTCCTGGCGAAACCCCGAAACACTATACGCAAATACGCTTTCAAGGACTCTGGTGGGGTGCAGAGCGCATCTGGGTTGACGAGTTCATTCGACTAAAGATTCCGCGTCGATGTCTTGCACCAAAAGGCGCTGAAAATATTTTCCCGCCCTCAGGTCCGGGAAAGTCAGCTTGCGAGATGTGGCTTTCAGCTGGCAGGGATTTATCCGAGATCGGCGCTGGCATGAGGGGGGTATTTATGCGGTTAGATGCTTTGTTCGTTGTGGATGCGGTCCAGCCGGACGGTGCCACGAAGAAAGAATGTCGTGCGAGCGGGATGTTATACGAATTGGCTGACCTCGACTTGGACGACGACGAACCGAAAGAAGACAATCCGGCACCTGTGGTTAATGGCACACCCTCGGTTTCACAACATGTACAGACGACCAACCACTCTTCGTCAGCTGGAACTTCGTCCCAACCAGCCCAACCTTCAAAGGCTCCGTCTAACTCTGACTTATCCATAACACCTGTACCGACACCCCCAGTACAAGCCCAGAAATCTAAAGTCCCAACCCCTAACGATCAGCTTTCACACCCAGCCGGACACCGACATCCCCTACCACAGGCACCTGATGGCTACCGATTCCGTCCAATCCTACCTGAAGGTCACGAAGCCGTGATCTCACTCAGTCTCATCAGCGGACGGTACTACTCCAATATTCTTTCTCATCCTTTATTAGAGCCAACGTTGCGGGAAGCTCTCTCTAACCCCACGGAACAGGGAGGCTTGCTAGAATTCAATAATCTGTGGGCATTAGAAGGACTCTCTGCAGGATATTATAATTCTGTGGACCCGACGGTGTACAAAATGTCCCGCGCCAAAATGGTGGAGGATGCGGACAAGACCGCTGCTAGAGAGTTGGAGGAACACAAGCAGGAGAAGTTGAAGGGCCAGGAGGATGGCATGGAGTTGGATGATGATGGTGCTGACATGGACCCGCTTGTGTACTCGGACTCGATGGATGTTGACGCTGTATGACCTTCCGCCGTATGTTCTAATTTATGGGTTTTTTTGTCGACAATACCACGCAACACCTGACTGACCGCAATAATTTGTACTTTGATTTGTAGATTTAGTTGTTGATATGTACATAGTATGGTGGAAGGAATATCTCTGTGTTATGGCCTGAAACCACGATCAAAGTCCGTCGAGGACATGACATCGCCAAACACAACCTCAGTGAATCGCCACTGAACCCAGATCCTCCCATTCCCGTGGACTGGAGCCATCCCGTAGTTTCGCGCACAGAGCGCATCTTGGCTGAGGAACCGTCGTTGTCTTGTCCAAGGCTTCACCTGCTTGCCTTATACCCAGTTCCTTTGACGATTTGGGCTAGTGGCAGTCACGACTCGGCGGTTCCTCCAATATATCCCCGACCAGATTCCCCTTTCAGCTTTCATTCCTTCTCTCAGACATGGTCTCTTCTTCTCTTAGTTCCTCGTCATCTGACGGGTCTCATCTCAGCTCCCCATCCCAGACCAGCCTTGGTTATGCGCCACCTTCACCATCAAGTTCAAACGGTCGCTCTAGTTCATCCTCGAGCATTTCCTTACATCAGGCGGACGATGGTGAGCTGGACTCTAGTAGGGTCGCGTTGAATCACGCTCATTGGCTTTAGAGAATGTCACGATCACTGCCTCGCGTCCGTTATCTAATGTGCTTGGGAAGCAGAAGAGTCAAGAGTACGCCGTGTTCAATTATTTAACCATTGACCGAGCATCATCATAACGAACATTCCCTAGGGACCTTCGTCTGCTCGCAGTCTCAACACACATGACTGAACTATCGTACGCCATATCCGATATCCAGACACGCATATTCGGTATAGTGCCACGCATTACTCTATCCATCGCGTCTAATCAACCACAACTCTGTAGAGATACAGGAACTCCGACACAAATCTCAATCCTTGAACGACACAACAGGCACCACCAGTATCATCGACCAATCTTTAATGAGCCTAAATGAGCGGCTCGAATCCGCGGAGAAGGGGGTGAAATCTGTCACTGAAGCTCTAGACCCTCTCCTCCAAGTCGCGGCGACGCCTACCCTTGCGAAAAGTGGAGATCCAAACGACAATGCTGTAATGCTTCGCAAGCATGCTACGTTGGTTGCGGAATGGGAAGCGGTGCAAAATGAGAGTGATGTATTGAGGGAGGAATTAAAAGAAGACAAGTGGTTGACAGTATTCAGGACGGTGACAGACCAGGCAGACGGCATGATGTCCAGCCTGGAAAAAGCCGTCAACCGTTGCCAGGTGAGTCCAGACTCCAGATGCGCTTAACAGCCGCTTTATTGTATTGATTACACGACTCAGGAATTCATCTGGCAAGTGCATCGACGAGGTGTCGACGAATCATTTCAGCTGCATGCTTCCCTATCAACTTCTCAGCAGCCACCACCTGTAACTTATAATGTGTTTGTCTCGCTTCTCGAATCTTTTGAGGCGAAGAAAAAGTGGGTTCATTTCAGCTCTCTTACGCATCACGCATTGACATCGATTAGACACTATATGCCCGCAACATCCAAAGTTTTATCTATCATGGACAAAGGTGTCCGCGATCGTGTCACCAAGAACGGTGAAACTCTTCGGCGGCACGCAGAGTCTGCTCAGCGCTGGCGAAACCTACGGGAACGGATAGCAAGAACTGACGCGGAGATGGAAAGTGTGCGTAGGATCCTCACAAGTGCAGACGCCACGCCAAGTGAGAACGGATCCAGCACTTCGGGAACCAGTAAGAACGGTTATCTTGTCACCCCTCCCAGTGGCTACAGGGCGTCGAGGGCACCAAGTTCTAGCGGTAGTGCTTCGGAATCTGCCTCTCCGTTTTCTCCATTCCGCAAGATTGCTCGCAAATTTGCGGGGACACGTGCGCCACCCGTTACGCCCCTCACTGTGAACAAGCGCGATCTGAGTCGCGTACCCTCCTCTGACCCTGTGCCATCATCGCATACAATACGCCGCCAGAGGTCATCACTGCTACCTTCTGTGGGAGACAGTCAGCTTACCGGACCAATGACTCCTCACCGACCCGGACACAAGCATAGTCAAAGTTTGACACCAGAATCGTCCCCTCGAGCTCAAAGACTGGACATGAATTCGACAATTAAGGGTCTCCCTGGAACAAACAAGCAACGCTGGAATAGCTCCACAAAGGTTGAGCGAGAGGAACGCGGGCTTACTATCAAGGGGACACCTCCCAGAAGACCCCCTTCTTCTTTCGGGATGTATACCAATCAAACCGACATTCCACCTGTTCCATCTCTTGGAACCCCTTACAGACGGAGCCTTTCAAGGGCTTCGATGGCCTCGTCCCGTCCATGGTCTCCTGTAACTTCATCCATATCTACCACGCCGTCCTCGCATCACAATCCCTTTTCAACTTTCCGACCTCCTTCCCGTGCGCAAACACCCTCAGGTGCCCTCACGCCTGGACCGAGCATGACACCTCGTCCACGACCCAAGACCCCAAGCCATATTCCAATGCCGTCCATACAGCTATTCGCCAGTCCAACTCGATCGGAACGTGGAGACGGCATGGACAATCGCCCCTTCTCTCCTGCATTGAGCGTAACTTCTGCCGGTTTTGGCCACCCACCGAGACCCCCAAGTCGATCCATGATTCCGATTCCCAGTCTTCACCTATCATCACCCTCTCGCCCATCAACATCCATGTCGGATTATACCCATGCATACACTCCGCCATCTTTCCGGACCTCAGCTATACGGGCGCAGACGCCCGAACATACCATACGCAGTCGAGTACAGCAAATGCCTATCTTCCATGGTTCGCTTGGACGTGCGTCGGCCCGTCCCCAAGGAAGAGCTCCGCCATCGAGTTTTAGGGATAGTTCTTCTAGCCGGACACCTTCGAGGCCCGGGTCTCGTACGGGGGCACACACGCCAAACGGGGATACCCTCCCAATGCATGAATATGTACCCGCAAATTCGAAAGACCCGCTGGATTTGGAGGTGGCGGAGGTTGTCAACTCCACTGCACATGGACTGCTTGTTGAACGAGTTGACCCTCCGCTACGGAAAATCCCAAGGGACGGTGAGGAGATCAAGGCACAATATGCGTTTTCGAACGCCCTGGGTCGCAAGGTTGTCACTTGTCGATTGACAACTCTTACGAGATCTGGAAGGACTGCCGGGGACGTGACAACCAAGAAGGTTATGTGTCGTGTCGGTGGAGGTACTTGTGTTGCTGTTTCTGGAGAATATGACTGACATTGAGTAACATTGCAGGCTGGCAGGATCTGAGTCATTATATACTGAATCGTCAAGCGGGTCTATGAAGGGGTTGCAGGAGGTTAACGGTTGGCGACCAAGGTCCGCCTCATGTCATTGATTGTTCTGTATTCATTACTCTATGATGGCCATTCATTGTCACGTTACCCACTGGCATTACATGCAATAACCACCCTTTAATGTGTTCTCAGTTTCAGATTCACGTTGACCTCCTTATCAGGAAGCAGTGCTTTGCAAGCCCCTCGCTAGCCTTACTCGATCATTACGTCGATTTCGGTGAGGTTCGACTACCGGAATAAGGGCTAGCTCTAAATAGACTGCTCAAGTTTGGCATCTGACGTATGATACCGGCATTGTGTACGGTTCTGACCGCTCTCCGCCCGCGATCGTTCCATTCATGCCTTTAATGTATCGATGGCATGTGCCTATGGCATGGATCAGGGGCGTCCGAGGATGCATAAAACGGGAATGCTTCAGACATTTTAGTTTACTTCACAACCCAATCCCCAATGGACAAGGACAAGCAGGCCAAGGTGAAGTCCCTCCCTGTGAAGATAGGGAGGAAGATCAAAAGCCTGTTCAAGTTTCATCACGTGCCCCTACCATATCATCACAAACACAAAGCTCCCGAAACTCTTCCTTTCATTGTCACTACTGCCACTTGGGCCCCGCCCGTCTTCCCTTCCCTCGACGTCGATCGCGACATCCTCCCTACTTCTGAGAACGGAAAGGACAGCTTTATACAGAGCGACCTCGGAGACACCGACAGTTCACGAGAAACCGCTGTTACTTTTGACCGAGCATCGCAGTCGTCAGTTGCGGATACTTCCGACGAATTCTCACATTCGCAGGAGATTTCATTTGCTACCGCAATGAGTAGTCTTCCAGAAGACATAGAATCCGGGGAGATTCGCCAGGAAGAGTCTGTCGGGACGTCGGTATCTGTCGATGAACGTTTGCCCACATCTTCAGAATCAATACCTAACAGTCCTCCCGTCGTCTATATTGAACCAGAAGTTCCTGATCCTTTCCTGATAGACGACGAGGATGATCCCGTATCAGACAACGACGAAGAACCCAGTGCTGCTGCGACCGTATCCGAGTCGCAGCAGACCATCATTCCTGCACACGAAATTTCCCTGACATCAGAACCTGTTCCGTCCCTACCTGCGGTGCCACCTTCCAACATAAATAAAGATGTTCCTCCACCGCCCCGTCCAGAAAGCGAGTCAGATGAGGATCAGGTGCCAAATTTGTATCTTCCAGGACTCATCCTTCCTACTATGTTCTTGCCCATACCGAACGTACGCCGTTCTTTCTCCTCTAATTATTTGACTTGGTGGTTATCCAGATCTTTAATGTATCATACTTGTACTAGACGGATCCGTTAACTGCGCTCCTCACCAAATACATTCCGCCTGAGAAACGGCCTGTACGAGATATTTCTGGCGATTGGCAACGCAGCGATTTCCACACTCTGGTCGTGAGTTCTTAAGAAAGCCTTCGCACTGTGAGTCGATGTTGAGGGCATCCCCGTTAGACAACGAACAGTTGGCGTGCACTTGCACGAATGGCTCGAGACCGTATCGTGGCGTCAGACCCAGAAGATCTACCACTTATTTTAGGCGTGAGCTACCATTTCTGATGCAAGCGACATGTTTCCCAAACATTTTATGTGTAAGCAGCTCTGGTATCTTCGCCTAGCCAGTCTCGCGCGCCTGCGTCTTTTCAACCAAACCGCGGTTGAATGTACAAACCTCTTTGTCGTTCTGAACGGAATCGAATCACCGGAGGCACGTAAATATGTCTTCGATCGCGTTCTTCCTTTCGAACTTGAAGTCATGCAAACACGCCTAAAATACTGGTCGGGTGACAACCTGGGTTACCTAGACGCCTTAAATGTACTTCTCAGTAATTGCAGGAGCAATGCACGGTCGGCTCCTTCCGAAGATGCTATCACTAAATCTATGTGGAAAGAGAGGGGTGCCCGCATATGCCTCATAATTGCTTCACAGATGGTAGAGATGAAGGTGAGTTGAACTGTCCTCCCCTCTGCCTTCAAACATGACCGACTGAAGGGGACGAGTATTTAGCAATATACAGCAGCGACCAGATTACTTGAACCACTCTGTAGCCAGAGTGTATCTACAGCAGCTCTTCGTTCGTCTGTTGCTCGGATATATCTCCAGAGCGGGAACATCTCAATGGCGTCGAAGCATTTTGCAATCGTAGACGAAGACCCTGCAGCTGATCGAGCTATGAAAGATATGAATGCCGCCCTTCTTGCGTCTGCAGAGGGAGATTGGACGAGCGCGGACAATATTCTCCGAAAGATCCTTAAAGAAGATGCCGAAAATTATGTGGTCTGTACCCGAAAAATTCATCTAGTCCTGTCGAACTCTGAGGCTTTTAAAGGCTATCAATAACCTAGCCGTGGCACTTTTGAGTCAAGGAAAGTTGAAAGAGGTCGGTACTGATCTTTGTAGCATGCAAGGCTGCTTCTCATACATATCGTGCAGAGTATCGAAATGCTGGAGACTGCACTCAAAGCGTCACCTTCAAGCGTCGTCGTTGCAGAACCTTTCCTATTCAATCTGTGTAAGCTTGCATGTTGTGCTATTATAGAGTATTGGTTGTTCACTTTCTCACAGCAACTTTGTACGAATTGCGGTCTGTTACCGCTATCGATAACAAACGAAATCTGCTCGTGGAGGTCGCCAAATGGAGCGGGGATGGGTTGAAGACGGCGTGTCTCAAAATGCCATCAAATTAATCCGCTATGGCATATGTACATTGTCACACTGAAAAGTTGTCGTGGAACGAAAACTTCTGATACAGATTAGATGACATGATACATGATGTATGCATGATGAAATCCAGATCCGGCTGGTCAGACACTCATGTTGCTGAGCATCGGGAACGGATGGTAAATAGCAAGTTGCATAATTTACTGGGTATATGGAGTGTATAATGTATGACCGGAAAGATAATCCGATGTTGATATACTTACTTTTCCAAGCAGCCTTTAGTAGACTCCAGGGATAAACTTGTATTTGACGACCTGACAGTAACGCTCCCAATCTTTGCCATATTTGGTGGAGCATCTACAAAAGAGCAGGAAACTCAATGCTAATCGCCATGGGATTGACAACTGGAACATACCGTTCGAAATCGCGGCCACATCGATGGATCAGAACGACGATGAAAAAGACGGAGTAAAAGTATGGGATGATGGATGCTGAACCGACGATAGCACCCCACATGAGACTCATAGTCCAGTCGGCTACATAGTTCTACAGGGAGTTGCGGTTAAGCAGAGAAAGATGAGAACGGGCAGAAAAGGAACTTGCTGGTTTGCGAGAATAGGCCCACCAACCACTAGTCAAAAGCCGATTACTGAGAAGTAAGGCTTGAATCATCCATCACGTTGGAAAACAACAGCAAATTACCCATGAGCCGTCTGAATGTACGTGGGGTTTTTGACCACACCACCCGGGAGCTGAGGGAATGTCTTGCGGAAGGTAGTGATACCCTGAGTCTGCATTTTGAACCTGCTCTTCTGGGACATCGAAGTATCCCAACTAACGGATATGATTAGTCGAGTTATAGCAACAATCAAATGATGAAACGTACATGCAGTAAGCGGTGAGAAGAGTCGAGTACATGAGAATGTACGTCGGGGTGGAGAACCTGTATGTTTCTGGATCATGGGAAGCCATGTAGACCACGGAGTAGACGTAGGACTGGTGGGGGCAATTTGTCAGAACCAATGGGTAGACAAGCACGGATGACCCTTACGAAGGGAACGCCGGCAAAGTTCCAGAAGATGACCATGAAGCCCCATCTAAGGGCTGATAAGCAATGTAAAATTTGTAGCACAGAATGTTTACTTCTCGTGGTACATGTCCCAGGTCTGGGGTATACACTCCTCTCCCTTAGCACTACATACAGAGTTGTGAGGACTAACAGAGATGGTCACGACATTAAAACGTACCAAGCGTTAAGGTAGAGAGCGGTGGCAAGAATCATAAATGCCATGTTCTATCCGGCTATTATCAGTAACCATACCGTGGGGCATGTGAGAGACCTACTGGTGTGACATAGCCGTACTGCTCATACTGCTTACAGCCGCCTGACACAGCCAAAAAGAAGACAATCACCCATGGTATGCGAACTTCGGCCCACATCTTGAGATCAATGTTGCCAATACGTGGGTTGAGGGAAGCACCCATAAACACGTCATAGAAAAAGTTACCGGACATCCTCATTGCATTCCCAGTTGAAACCGCAATGATATAGGTCCCCAGGGATACAGCGAAGCCCCAGATCATGGCTACAGTCATGATATGTCCGTAGTTGTCGATAATTTCTGTGAGTCGGAAGATGCCTGTGTAATGAAGCCCGGCGGCAGTGACCAATGTCGCATACAACGAAGAAAGCGCGTTGCAATTATACATGAGAGTTTTGTAACCCAGAGATGGTACGGGAAGGCCTTCCTGCTGATAGCCTGGCAAGACCTGGGCAAGGAACAGCTGGAAGACTACATTGCCAGAATACACTTTCCACGCGTAAAGATTTGGGCTAGCGTCCTGGTGACTCCTGAATCAGTTACTGACTGCACGACAATGCAAATGCACAGACATTACAAATATGGCCCCACATTCTCAGGAGGAAGGGCTGGATGTCCTCCAGGGAACTGGGGTGAACCAATTTGCCGTCGTAAAACCATAGGCAAATCCAGAAGTAATACATGAGCACTGGAAAGCCTGTCATGATGGCAACGACACCCCATGGGCCACCAAACTCATACCTAGCCAGAAGTAAGTTTGTGAACCAGTCAGGATAAGTAGTATATAACTATACGTCTCGTGTTTATCCAAACGCTGGTCAGTTTCTTTGCCCTTTTCTGTGATAACAAGCTTGGTGCCATTACCTCTGTGACGCAGGCCATCGTGGTTTTCGACCATGGTGGGCGAGGGTATCACTGGCATTCAAAAAATCTCGAACCATTCTTATATATCACGTAAGCGACTGATCGACTTGTTCCGAAGTCGGAGATTGAATGTCACGTTTGTTTTCTGTTCCGGCACCACTCCACTTCTCCACTCCTCGTTTGCATTCCAGCTTTTGTTTTTATTTTACGTTATCTGCATTTAGACTGTCAAATCGATACATATGGCATCTTCTGTTTTTTACAAGTTCAGCTCTCGAAAGGACGAGTCTCGAGTGACCTTCGATGGCACTGGCATATCTGTGTTCGACCTCAAGCGCGACATTATCCTAGCCAACAACATGGGTAAAGCAAATGACTTTGACCTGGCCGTCTTCGATGCTACCTCGAAGCAAGGTATCTCTGCTTGTGGCTCCTCTGACTGTCGTACTGAACTTGTGCCCAGAGCTCAAAGATGACTCTCAGATTATTCCCCGCTCGTCATCTGTCATTGTGAAGCGTCTTCCAGCCGCCCGTCCTGGAAAGGGCAAGGCGTCAATATATGTTGCAGGTACCGGAAATACAATTCCTACGTCAGAGCCAGTTCAGAGGCATAGTGCTACATCAACGTGGCACAAGGGTGCAATGTCAAAACGCTTCGACGTTAAAGAGGAACCTTCGAAGTCAACAGTAAGCAGCATCTAACACAGTGTTTTTTGAAGTTGATGTATGTCTTCAGCATACACCCTCTTCGTCGTCAGTGAAAAAGGACGACGAGGCTGCTGCTATGGCTGCCATGTTTCAAGCTCAAACTGCAAACTGGGAGGAAACCCAGGAGAAGATGTCACAGTTGGTGTTACCCCTTGTGGGATTTTGTCAACGTAGTAGCCTGATGTCTAATGAACAATGTTCTTTTTTTCCCTGTGCCTTCCGTTCTGTCTCGCACCTATAGTGCGACTCGTATCTACTCCAATACCCGCGGGACTGGCTTCGCGCGCGGTGGCAAGCCAATCGCTCATGCCCACCCACAACACGATCGGCCTCTGCCTCCTAGTTATGTTTGTTACCGCTGTGGTCAAAAAGGTTGGCCTTTAGGATTGGTGTAGCATCGCTTGTCTCATCTGTTTGAAAGGTCATTGGATACAAGATTGTCCAACCAATAACGATCGTGAATTTGATAACCGACCTCGTATAAAGCGAACGACCGGGATCCCGCGAAGCATGCTCAAGGCCGTTGAAAACCCGAACAGTGCTGAGCTGACCCAAGGGGTCATGGTCACCCCAGAAGGAGGCTACGTTGTTGCTCAGCCAGACCTGTAGGTTTCTGTTTTCTCTCGTTCTTTCGGAGTTAACAAAGATCTCCCTTGACCAGCGCATCGTGGCAGAAACAGGTATCACGCCCGAAAGGACTAACAGCAGCTGAAGTTCGGGAGCGAACACCGACAGACCCGTCACTGGCTTGTCCAATTGACAATAAACTGTTTCGTGATGCTGTCAAAACACCATGTTGTGGTACCTTGTATTGCGAGGAGTGCATTCAGACACATCTTCTTGAACGAGACTTCATTTGCCCGAATTGCGGGAAGAAAATTCCATCACTGGATAAACTTATCGTGGATAAGCCAGCGCGCACCAGTGTGTCAGACTACATTGAACGAGCCATCGAAGAGAGCAAAAGAGAGAGCGAAGAGGAAACAACAGCGAAGAGTGCCAATGCTTCTTCCAATGGTGATCAGGTACGCTTTCTGGACATTTGTGCTGGTATCCCTCCCTGAGCAATTTATAGCCCAGCCCAGCGGAGCAAGTGAACCAGGATCAGGATTTCTATTCAGAACAACTAGTGCTTAACATGGACATGTCGCAGATGATCGTGGATAGCATTCCGAATCTCCAAGCACAGATCCTGCAGCTAGATAGGATGCTTCAAAATCCATCCATTCCGATGCAGGTCCGCCAGGCAACGGAGATGCAATATCAACAACTTCAGATGCAACTTCAGCAAGCGCAAACGATCTCTACAGCTCTCGCAGCGGCCGCAGCCTTCCAGCAGCAGCAACAGCAACAGCAACAGCAACAACAACAAGTCCAGAATAATCCCGGAACAGGTTATGGGATGCAGCAGGGATGGACTAACCAGTTCTCAAATCAGCAGCCTGCTGGACAGGATTCAGCATATCAACGATTGCCTGTGAACAATCGTCGCAGAGGTCTCAAGCGGGACCGACCTTCTGATTTTTTAGAGGTGGGTGGGGAGAACGACCCTTCGAAGATTGCTAGGTACTGGGAATGAACTTTATGGACTGATGTGGCAGCACGAGCGTGGTTCAATGATACTTTACATACTTAGTCACACTTTATTCAGTCATGATGCATGTATACATTCCAAAGCAATAATGATGCTGCGTTTAACAAGAAAATATGAGAAGAAAGCAACGACGAAGAACACTAGGGTAAAGTGCTAGTGTCAGCACCAGTAGGCATGACCTGGACCAAACCCCCGCCCCCCACCCTTTTCAACAGCATTTGCTGGTAAGTCTCCCATGCAGTAATTAACTAGCATGAAGTAAGAAATCGGCCATACTAGAACGCTCTAGCACCCACCTCTTTTTGCCTTGAGATCATGCCCTCCAGGAAGGCGTGCAGTGAATTTTTGAAATCCTCAATCCGTTCCTGCTCGAAGCGAGCAACTTCAGTTTTCACCAGCTTCGATACATGGTCGTACTCATGCTTCGCCTCCAGTGCTCGTCGTTCCGCCTGGGTATTCGCCTTTCATCAGCTTAAATTCTGGAAGACGCCGCAATACTTGCCTCTGCGATGTGACTAAGAGAATGACCCAAGCGATCGGTAGGTATTCGGCCTTGTGATCGGTTCTTCTCATGCGCTTGCTTGGTGCGTAGGAGATCGCTTTCTGCCACCCGCCAGGCATGGTGAGTACGTACGCGCGAACTAAAGGCGAGCTACCACGAAGGAAAAGAATCATGTCGATGTCAAGTTGGGGAAAGGAGGAGCTACGCACTCGAACTGAGTTGATGAGTCTTGCGTATTCGTCCACTACACATATTTTGGTGAGGAAACAGGTATGACTGAACCACGCGAAGGCTTACCTGTGGCCATTAATGACACCATGTCTTGCTCTGACTGAGTGTCCTGAATATCATGGGCCTTGTGTTCCACTTCCGCAAGACCAGCAAGAGAACTCGAGAGCTGTCTGCCTACATCCGAAGAAGATAGGTCGCTCACAGTCTGCGCGAATTCCCCGGATGCAATCGCTAGCTCTATGTTCATGTTCAACAATAGGTTTCCATAACAAAATTACAAAGAACAAGGATAACACTGACCAGAGCGATGTCGAGCAACGGTATCGATTGCTTTTACCAGACCTCGCAATTGAGACTCGAGGCTGTCAAGATATGCCTTCTGTCGGTCGAACCACTGTAGACCATACATGAGTAGAGGAAATAACATATGTCAAAACCCTCACCTCGTCTGTCTCGTGGAAACGGGGTCCAGCAATGGTCTGTCCAATAGAGGCCATCAATCCACCCCGTTCATGAGCAATCTCTGCTTTCCGATGTTTAATCTACGTATTAGAGACGTATAAGCAGAAAATCACGACAAGATAGACGCGAGAGACCTACGTCGAGTGCAAAGCTATCACTCTCAAGAAAGACCCTGAGGTCCGGATCTTTGCCCAGCACAGGATGGTTCGCAATCTTCTGAATGCATTTCTCCAAAGCGAACCGGCGTTGCCGTACAAACTGGTCATCAAATCGTCCGAAGGGATTCTTTTCTGGGACTGGCGGAACCACGACCCCTGGGTTGTTGTTGGAAAGAGTTTCGTATAGCCATAGAAAATCCGAGTAACGTCGGAGAACAGAGAAGGCGGATTTTTGGAATAGTGGTGAGGTTGTCTGTGGACAACGCCGTAAGAATAACTGAAGGTAGGTAAATGATATTCGCTCCCACCCGTGTATGGACTGTGTACATAGTGAATGAGCGGATAGGATCTCCGACCTTCTGGGGATCATCAACGGTGATCACAAAGACGGGTTGTATTCCGTTCTCATCACGAGTAGAGGGCGTTGAATTGATAGTCGTCTGTAAATGTACATTTAACGCGAAGGGTATGCCAACCATCTCTGCTCACTATTTTATCCCCATGGTCGGGCAACTTTACAGTCTGACTGATGGGTTTATCATCATCACTGTCGTCCTCGGCCTGATCGCCCCAAGCACCCCGGTCGCTCTGCCATCCTCCAAGCGATTCTCCGCCTAGGGAAAGTCTGGCAATAGACTGGTTGATACCGACCGGCGTGGACCGACGTTCCAAAGGCGAAACGAAGTTGGTGGGAGTTTTAGAGGTGGATGGAGAAGGCGAGATGAGGTGTGAGCCGCTCCTGGAAGGCTGCTTTACATGTCGTTCCGGCGAAGACGTAGAGGACGAAGGACTACTGGGCTTAGGTGTCTCTGCTCTGGCAACTGGCGTTGAAGAACGGTGTGAATCTATGGGTGAAGTAGCTGCTTCTTCAGGCTCTGTCGAAACCACGGGTGTAGATTCGACGCTTTCCCTAAAACCGGGAGACAATGTACGGCGTCGAGTCTTGCTATGGTCCTCATCTTCCGCAGTATGTGTTGCGGATTCCAAAGGGTCCGAAGACGTAGGCGTAATACTGCTTATGGTCGGGCTACTATCAGCAGTTGCTGCCACAGTGGGTATTGTGCTCTGATCGTAGTAGTCTGCCGGCCCTGCGCTTGCAAAGGGTGTGGCCCATGGGTCTGGGGAGCCAGAGCGTTGTGCGAAAGGGTCTGCAAAGGGATTGTCCTCCAGTGCATTGTGAGAAGGGGCGAGCAAATCGTCGAATCCGTCCATTTAGCTTGAAGGTCGGTTATCGACGAAGCCCAACTCGAACAAATCAATTCTCAATTCAATCAACTCCGAAACATATATGTTGCTACATTATAGTACATTATGGCTTCTGCCTCCCTAAAGTATGATAAAAGGGAAGAAAGGAGATACACGGGTATACAGCCAAACCTATGGACATGAAAGAAAAAGGTTGACGTCGGAACAACAGTCTCTTGCTATTGCGCGTCATGACCCATTCATGGCTTGGAGCTAGAGTTTATCAGTACAACCAAAACGATGTGATAATCAAGCAACGAAGGTGGGTGTTTGCTAGTGGAGGACGACACGAGAAGGGGTGCATCAAGACATCAATCTTTCTCCCCAAACCAATCGATGACGGTGGGCACGGTATGCACCAGAGAGGAGGAGCCAGACGAGACGAGTACATGCGATGAAAGACAGTGCGAAGAGGAATCGCATGCTGGCTTTCCACCGCCATGAAACGGGACTGGTTGAAGTGAAGATGATACAACGCCACCGTTCATAAAATTCTGTGTTGAGCCATCTAAGATCAGAGACCAGTGATCGCGCCTGTTATCGTTCCTTCAACATATAATAAAGGCAAGGAAAATATGAAAGGAGAGCAAACCTTGTTTCTACCACTGTCGTATACGACCCTAATACCGGCCACCTGAGACTGTATGATTGGAAGTGTTTCCGCAAGCTCTGAAAGAACCTTCATCGATTCATCGAGCTCGCTATTGATGTGAGGTACGTGTGTTTGGAGTGCACGTTCGGCGCGTCTTGCGTTTCGCTGAAAGGTTTGACTGTGTTCATTAATACTGCCATATACTACCGGAAAATTTTACCTGAATGCCACTAAATGACTCTTGTAAGATACTGTCGATGGCCCGGAAGTTACTCAGATTTTCAGAAAGTCGGGACTGTAGCGGTTGTCTGCATTGCAATGTGACGTCAACGAAGTGTGATCGGGACTCGCCTCAAGATCTTTCATCTGACGCTCGTAGTGTAGAACACGCCGGGAAGCTTTTTCAACAGCAGCTTCGAGTTTACTGTGCCATTTGTAAGGAAGCAGAACAATGAAAGGCAGGGCAGATGGCCTCACCTGGAAGATACATAGGCAGGACAGTCCGAGTGGGAGTGGAACACGTTTTGTTGAGGAGTCCCAGAGTACGACATCAGAGGAGAAAAAGAAAAAGAAATCCAGGGATCACTGTAAGTCTGTAACTATTTAGATAGAAGAGGAGCCCCGTGTTCAACATTAGCCGATCACGGGCATGAAGTACCTGCAGTAACGTGGGTTCCTTGCTCCGTCGTGTCTTTCTACTCAGGCTGCCATCCCCTGTAACCAATTAGCGACCCAAACATGTGCTCGGGGTGCCTTCATCTGCGGGGCTGATC
>QFEU01005048.1:0-35918 GCA_003316345.1 Tricholoma terreum | reverse complement strand
TTTGCTGATGCATCGGTTTGACAGGTTCCGATTGTCTTCGTGGTGATCTCATGATCCATATGTTTGGTTCCTGTGAGATATGTCTCTGCTTTCTAATGTTGTATGATATTTTTTCACTTCCTGGAATATCCATATACTCTATACATATCAGATTTATCTCGGCGAAAGCTCGTCAACTCTTTCTACTTCTGCAGTTTTGTCAGTCTTTCTCTCAGCTTCCAGGAATATATATATATTTAATTTCCCTCAGGTAGGGGATTCTGTTGAGCAGTTACATGACTATTTAGAAGTGTATAAGCTTCAACCCATACATCTGCACAGTGTGCAACCATCGACTTGCAGATATCTGCCTGGCAAAGTGCATACACAGCTTGCCCATCCTGGTTTCCATCCGCATGGCTCCATGCATCATCAACTCTTCTCCTCCAAGCATCGATCTCCCATAGGAACAACATCTGCACCCACCGCATCTCTTCCTCCAACAACAGACACTCCTCCTGCCAGCGGTGGGCTCTTGCATGAGCTTTGCACCACTCTAACTAAAGTGCTAAACATCACAATCAATATTGACATCAAACAAATGAGAGTGGTTGTACATACCTTCTTGCATGGCTTGGGTGCTATCCCTGATCCCTGCCATTTTCCAGATCCAGGACATTGTGCGTCGACCCTCACTTACTCCTTCTGCCTGAGCCACGGCCATAATACAGATGTCATCCTCAAGAAGAGGTCGCAGAGTCTCCACCCATGTTGTCTTCAAAAGAGGGGATGCCAGATGTGTGAGCGCTGCTCAGGCTTGATGATAACCCCTGACGCTAAGCTTGAGTCGCTCATTGACACCCAAAATCAATGAGAGGCTATGTGTGATTATTCTTTGGCCATGAGCATGGCGATCTTTCAACTTGTGAAGCTGAGATGACAGAAGCAGCAGGCGTAAGGAAGTCCAGTGCTTGAGAGTAGCGCAACTGCCACTCATATTTAAGCAGACATCAGTTACTACAAATTGAGACCACTCACAACGGGAGCATGAGCTTGATTTCTTGTGCTTCTACTGGTTCCCTGCCCCCCTCCTTATCCTCCTTCACATGCACGGCTGCCACATCTGGCATATAGAGCACTTGTATCTTGCACCATGCATCAATTCGCCAATGCAGAGTATTCTTTTGTTCAATTGTCTTGGTGCATTGAAGGTTGGTGGAGTGTAGACCCAGTTGAGAGCAGTTATAGTGCAAGTGACACCTGGGATGAAAGTACATGTGTCAGGATATGTAGTAGAATGTACAGTGCATCACTAACTGTTGCGATTCCAGCTCAATGCCTTGTGTTATGAGCATGCTCAGTGTGACATTGTTGTGAATAACAATGGATCTACTGCTTTCAAGCTCTGCTTTATCTTCTTCTGCCAGTTGAAGTCATACTTGATGCTCTGAGATAGCTGTGTACCAGAAAGTAAATAACAATAGAGAATAAGAATAAAAGACTGACTAGCTATTTCGGCACAGAATGGGTTATGCTTACTGCTGTCCTGTTCCCACGCCTCAATGCAGGCAGTCCACTCTTTCGTGCTCTCCACAGGTAATGCCACGTTAAATTCTTCAAATGCCAAAAGATGTTCTTCTGGTGCAGGAACAGCTTTCTTGACCTTGCACAAGAATGTAACTGCTAAAAGGTTCACCAGTTATCAGTAACTTTGAGCGCATGCCAAACCAAAATTGACTCACCCATTGATGACACCTTCTGCCAATCGTAATCACCAAAATGATCATCTAAGGTGTCACACCGAGATCCTGGACCCATTTCCTTGGTGCTGTTAGCCACAGCATTAGTCGCCACCCATCCCCGTTTGGGTGCCTCTTCATCAGTTTGTCCAACATGTGGGGTAAAATTGAGGAAAAAGGATGCCTGGCATCGAAGCACATGTGCAGTGAGATGAAACTTCGGAATGACATATGTGATCAGGAGAGTCCAAAACATCGTAGCAAGTATGATGGGGTATAGCTGAAGTCACTTGACAATATTACGAGACCATTGACAGGCGATATCATATGAGATGAGGACACAATCCAGAGAATTATGTTGTAGGGTAGACAGGAAGAAATAGTCCATGTTGATGTATCTGCACATTATGACATATTTAAAAAAAGCCATTCTAGAAGAAAGAAATATGTACTGCTCGCCTTTCTGCAAATCTCCAACAGACACGGGACGCTTCATGTCATTTGAATGCAGTCAATAGCCCCAACTCCACTAGCTGCAGTGCCTTTACCTCCACGCATACTCGCTGACTTCAATGCATCATGGTTGTGGCAGGTGCTCACATCGTCAGGAATCTTCTCACCATAATCTTTCAAATGTTGCTTGAATTTTGTCTCTTCAACAACATACGCGAACCCATGATTGAGTCTAGGATCGCGTTCCTGAGTAGAGACATTTAAACATTTGAGATGGAAGTTGGCATCAATCCCAAGAAATAGTGTATACAACCACCTGCACAAGCATAAGCAGTTGAGCGCTAAACAGACAAACAATAACTTACCATTGATTTTCGGGCACAGACCTCCAGTCCAGCAGCAGTTTTTTTCCAGGCTGGGGACAGGCTGGGCAAAGCAAGACACACACTCCCTCCTTCATACCCTTGACACCCAATAGATCATGACCACGACCCATACATTTGAGAAGCTGTATGTGCCGCCACTCCCTGACCATTCTCAAAAATGCCTCATAGAGATCCTGTACTGACTGTTAGTGGGTCTGAAGCTTCAGGAATTTAGGGGTATGAACAGGAGGAGGGTTACACCCTGTAATATCAGTTTGGTGTGCAATAGAGTAGTAAAATTTGAATGCGGAGACTTTCAACATAAAGCTGAGCATTTGGAAGTGCTTTAGAATATGGAGCGTAGCTGCAGTTGTTGGCTCCAACACTGTGGCTGGATACAACCCCGCATGGAGTAGCTGGACATATTATTGTTGGGCATGCTCGCAGTCACAGAAAGCCAGTGAGACGGAATGGATAGCATTTATGTCGATGATAACGAAATTGTTCTTTGCTGCTAGCATAGGATTGGTACATCGGGTTCCTATTGTATGTCCAAGTTAAATTCAGAGGCCAAGCATTTTCAGAGTTGTCACCTTAAAAGAAGACCCATTCCATTCCTATGGTAGCACCATGAGCACAGCGTCATCCAAAAATCAAGCCAAACATACCTGGACTTGATGGAATGGAGACGGAAGATGATTGTCAAGGGTGCAGGTATGACAAAACATCCTATCATCACAGCAATTGATACATCGGATCGACACATCGTGTTCAAAGCATAAGGGACAAGGCTTGTTTGGGCTGCCACATCCTTTGCGTCAGAGAAGCTCTTGAACAAATACATCGATTTCAGGGATCCACACAAGAAGAGGGTTATCCTATTATGAATTAGTCCCTGCAAAGAAAGGGAATAAAACACCTTACCCCCAAAAAACCTCGGTTGCGTTTAACTTGCTCATCCTGCACGTTGCTGACATAGCCAGGCTCCAACATTTTCCCAACCAAGTCCATGTCATCTTCATTTCTAAACTTGTTGCCTTGGGACATTGGTTTGTCCTCTTTCCACAGAATAGGTTCATGAGCCATGTGAGTAGGTTGCTTCTTAGATAATGCTGGCATTTCATAGTAGGTGTTATGTGTAGAGAGGCCATGTGAAGAAGAGAGGATGTGGGTATGATTTTGGATGATGTGAGCAGGTGGAGGCGAGGGGCATTCACATTTGTTGTCACTATCAATGTACTCGGTAATCTGGCAGGGATGCTTTGGAGGCATGAGTTAGATGAGGGTGATTTGAGAGGACCAGATGCCTTACAGGCTTCTTGGTTAATAAACTGTTGGATGTGCCTTGGTCTTGATTTTGATCCTTTACACTGATGTGTTGAAGAGGATGTCCCCAACAAAAGGAAGGGCAGATCATAGTAAGAAAGGATTGCAATAGGAGAAGTCAAAGGCCTGGATGGCACCATAGATCCAAGGGCAAAAATGGAATTAGGCTAGAGATGCGACGGATCCATGGACGAAAGGTGAGATGGTGGGATTCTTCAATGTTGCAGTGTCAACAGGGTCACCTGACCACGCATCAATTCAACATACTCAATTTTTTAGTTACATAGACAATAGACAGTACGGTAGCTGATCATTCTGACTCTACTATATTCAGGGTACAAGGACAAAAACGAAATAGACGTGGAACACCACATGTTGTTCCAGCATCCCAGCCTTCTATGTATGCAATAAGACTCTCACTTTCTCGTGAGTATTCTTCCTGGGAGTATTCTTCATTGCCTAGCTGCAGTTGCAGGGGTTGGCACCAGGGCTAAGTATGTCTAAATATTAGTAAATGCTATGGGGATATTCAGCGAGCTATGGCCTACCCACTATTGAGACGTGACCCATTTTTTCTACTGTGACCTTGTCCTCCCATTTTGAGAATTCAGGTACCTGAAGAGTGCTCCATCAACAGATGTTTGTAAGCCATTTTTTTATGTCCTATGCTGTATAGTGTGTAAATGATGAGTTTGACATGAAATGATAAAACTTACTGCTTTGATGTGTAGTGTCGCCCACTCAAAGTACTCAGGATCACCGCCAAAAAAGGGTTTCAAACCTCATCGATAGGATAGTGATCATGCCAAACAACAATAAGGTTGTTGAAAAACAGATCAAGCTTGTCCTCTTTAGGGCCTGAGTATAAAATGGTGCAAGACTTTCGAGAAAGGTAGTTTTGCCTAGTTCAGTGATACCAATGGTTCAGGGCATCTGAGATATACATCTGATCGATCATGGAGATATTATAATAGCTGAACATTATTACTCACTGGTGCAGCTAATTTGGTAGAAATAGCTAGTTGATGATGAGAACTGGTTGAACTTGAAGGGCTTCAAGGAGGGTGAAAATTCAGGAGTTGAACATTGAATGGTTGACATGGATCAAAGAAGGTACTGTACAGTACCTTCTCTGAGTTACACACGATCAGCCTTAGCCAGCAGGTTGACTTTTTGGGTCAGTGAAATCCCTGCTCCAAACATCCGAGTATTGTTGAGACACAAGTATATTCCAAATACTGAACCAGCTACAGCTTCAATATTCAAATAAAATTCACATTTGAAGATGTTTGAATACTGGTAAGATATTCTATCAAGGACGTGACAAGTAATTCACATTTCCTGAGTAAAAGTCAGACAGAGGCTATTAAAGGCCATAGAGTCATCTCAACTTGTAGGTATTTACTCACATACACAATGGGCCACCCTCGTCTGTACCACACTCCCGAGCAACAATATGTGGCTAATAATGCTAAAAGCAACAGACACTATCAAAGGTATGGTCTGCCCATCTAATGAGCTGGAAACTCTTAATTTGTGACCCAGAAACAAATCTAAACTTCAGCATAGACAGCGATCAAATTACTGTCAGAACGCTTCAAATAGGTAGGTTTATCTAAGTCTAGAACATATTATTTTTACCTATTTGTGCAAATGATAGCACATCTGGATCTGTGCCAGCTTCTGGGCCTGTGAACAATAAGCTTTTGGTGGCAGAGTCCCAGTATGTGTTCAACTCAGAATATCTTGTCATATCTAATTCGGATAGACATCTTGCTTATTGGCACAAGAAAGTTGCACAGATTGCCTGCAAGTTCAATGAACTGGTTGATGCCCACCCTACAAAATTTGTGGATGCACTCTTTTCTGCATGCTGCATTTCTGTGAGTGACGAGGAATTATGTGGCACAATGTTTACATTATCAAGATTACAAAATTCTATTCGACAGTATGAGGATGAGATCTTACAATTGGCAGGGGTGGGCTCAGAATGGAGCAAAGCACACCAGTTGTCCAACAAAGTGCGCAAGGTTAGAAGTTGAATCGAAGATGTGTTATGCTTGGCAACGGTTGACCCTGAAGGTTTGCTCACATTTCATGCCACAAAGCAACTGATGTTTCAAGTAGTTTACAAGTAGTCGGTCGAGATGTTAGACACAAGCCCTTCCCCATTAGACATGAGCCTTGCCCATTAGACGCAAGCCTTCCCCCTTAGAATCTAACACACCTGTTGCAGACAAGAAAGCAAGATATATCAATCGTGTGGTAGTAGTATATACAGATCTGGCTAGCAAGCAAGCACTGGCAGATATTAAAAATACAAGCATAACACAACTGCACCCCCCTCAGTCCTTAGACAACACTTTGACAGTGTCGAGGCCTAGTGCCACTTGGAAAGCGGCAAGGGCGGCTTCCAGGCTTGGGTATTTCTTACAGACTGAACATTTGATGCCGGTCACAAATGAGTCCACGAGTGCCTGGAAGTGATCAGCTCGTAAACCGTCTTTTATACAAAAAAAAACTTACGGGATCCCGAAAGATGCCTGCTGGTTCCTGCTGTCACCACGTAGTACATCTCTTTGGTGATATGCACTATATTGGGCTCAGAACAGGCCCTGCATGCAAATGACATAACACCTTCGGGATTGCTGGTGGCGATCACAGACACATGGCCACCACAATTGGGGGTGTCAGGAGCTATGATGGGGGCTAAGGACATGTAACCGAGCACAGAAAAAGGAACTTACCACCAGCGATGAGGTTGAGCCCCATTTCATGCAGCCTTGCAAGGAGGTGCAATGCCTCAGGGGAGTGGGTATTGCCATCACCAGACTTGGAAGGGGTTTGAGTGGTGTTAACCATAATGCAAATTGTAGCCGATTGATTGAGGGGACTGATCGAGAATGTGGTTTGGGTTACCGGAAGATGTGGCTTGCAGACTATACTATATACTGAAGAACTGTACAGGTGGTTACCACACCACACATGCCACAATTTTGAATGTCTGAACTTTGAAACTTACCATGTAACCTCTGCTTGCTATTGGCGAAGATTCAGGGTATGTATGATCCAGGGTTAAAATGACCATTCTAACAGTTATGTCATGACAGTCAATGGCACCCAATTTTTGGGCAACTGAGGAACAACTAACATTTCTGCATAGTCACCTTCATGAATTTTTGGAAAAGCAAAAAGAGAAAAAACTAACACTCTTCTGGCCTGCTCTGCACTGTGACTGGTTCTCTCAATGGCCAGTCAGCAATCCAAATATCCCACTTCCCATTGAGCAGGAACAATTAGATGCTTATCAGAAGACAGAAGGGGAAACCATTTCACAGCAGAAAAAGTAAGATAACGTCACCTAAGCTTATTCGTCATTAAACTTTATCAGTGCCTTAAGTATGCAATAATAATAACATCAAGAAGAAGCTGCGTAATACACACTCATCAAGCAAACCATTCCAGATTCGAATGAAACAGCATCATTGCCCCCAATACCTAGAAATATACTCTCACCAATATTATGATGGCTGTGTATGCCACAAGGTCTGGGCTGAAATCAAGGATAAAGGGTTTACTCAGAAGGAAATTGTTACAACAATCAAACAGCTTACTGTGGCCGTGTTTGAAGATGAACCCATGGAGTTGAAGAAGAAGATATATGCAGAAGCGGAGGCCCTTAAGACCGCAAAGAAACCAGATGAGATTGAACCAGAAGAAGACCATACACCTCAAAGTTATGCTGAGTATGTACAACAAATATTATGCTTATTACATACAACTGATAGTATAAATGATTACAGGGCCATCGCAAACATGCTGGGGGTGCTAGACCTGTTTTTCAACGAGCTAGCTCTTCAAACCAGATGGGTATTCACAGTTCTGGCAGGGGGCCCAGAACCAGTTAACAGAGGCAAGATCAGAACCCTAGGGTACGTCTGACTCTGCTGATGTCCGAGTCACACGCATGAGCTTAAGTGTCTTTTCTAGGTATGACTGCAGTGAAAACAATGCTGGGCTTTCCTTTGGAACAGCCCATCCATCCTGTCAAACCAGCTTCCTGAAACCATTTGCCACATTTGTGAAGCAAGTCTTTCATGAGTTCTTCCTCGATTTCCATGGAATTTGAGCTCAATATGTAATACCAGCATCAAATATCTGTGTGAGCCATGCTATCACTCTCAAATCTAGTGCGTCAGATGACCTACCAACAACTGCGGCTGACATGGCTGTGCTCTTGAGCACTGTTGACAAAAACTCAGACCCCTCCCATTTCATACCAGCACCTCCAGCTGCTAATGACACATCCTCACCTTTCATAATGGTAGTGGTTGACACGCCCAGTCTCTCTGGTGCTAACATACTGTTTTTGCCAGAAGACCTTTTTCATACTTTGTCTGCTCCTTCAGAGGATCCGCATGCGAATGATTTAATTGATCCCCTCTTGCGGAGTGTGTTTAATCCTGCAGATGGAGCCTCATCTGTACACACCTGTGTGGGAATTCACCCCTCTGTCACCGAAACCCTGCCTCTGCCAACTGAAGCACCGACCTTGCCATATCCACACATCCACAAAGATGCGAATGAACCCCAGAATGTGCCCTCAGCTTGGACACCCCCCTCTCCAAACCCTTCCTCCCCTGTAGCTACCATCCCAGATAGTCCACTGATTTATAATCCTGCCCTATCCTTGGCGTTCACTCAGCCCCCTTCATCCAATGGCATGTCGACTGTGAACCAACTCCCATCCTCTGTACCTTTACCCATTGCCCTTCCCTCCACTAGTCTTGTGATGTGATCGCCCAGCGCTGTTTCAAACACCATCATTGGCCCGAGGAAACAATCTACAAAGGCAACCGTGCCTTCAACAGAGGCTACCACCAGTGAAAGTGGAAGGGATCAGCGTCTGTGCAAGGCTCCTGCAACCAAGGAGATTGTTCCTCTCATGGACATATCACGCAAGGCCCCGGAATGGTTGCGAGCAGCATATGAGTTTGTGATGGATAAAGCTGCAGGACCGGTTGGGATCATTGTGTGACCATGTGGTTTGCATTTGAAGGGACTGCCTCGGTGGACAAGATTGCATCAGTAAGTACCATTGTCGTGAATTCTATTTTATTATTGATGTTATTTCAATCTTCCCAGCCCCAGCTTTCCGGATCTAAACATCGACCTGAAACCCTTTCTCATTGGCTACTCACCAGATGTTATTCTCAACCCCCAAAAATATCTGACGCAACTGTGTTTGGACTGGAGTGGCTGACATGGTGGAATGCTTTACAACCGGCATGGAGGAAAGCATGCACTCATGGTACCTTACCTGTTCCACTCAATCCCAAATGCCCATCAACCTGCACCATCTACTCATTGCACAAACAGGGTCCCAACGGCCTAGTCATAGTCGTGGCATCATGTTTCGAAGATGCAGCTATGGTTTCAATGCCAGCAAAGTGCTTGGCCTCTAGTGATACTAGGTAGCATCACTATTTCGTCTGTTTTCCCTTACTGATCCTGTGCCCCCCAGAGTGGCGAAAAAGAGAAAACTCTGAACATCCGTCATATTTTTGTGCGTTATGTGTTTTGGTACAATAATCCACATGTCTTGTTTCTTGCCTGCTGTTTGTATTGTAAATATGTCATATATCATCACTATGCAAAGCCATCCAGCTGGCCATTATATGTTATATGTATTTCATTGTGAAGAATAATTATACTCCTGGTATCTGGCAATGTTTTTGTTGGAGTTATGTTTTTGTTGCTATGCGGAGTATCCACTGGCCATGTGATAAGTCATTTTATCCATGAGAGATAATTTGTGAGATGGCATTACTTTCTGGAGACCTGGCCATGTTTTGTTGTTTTGAAATATCCATCATAGATTTATGTTTTTATGAAATATCATTTTACTACTGCCCGACATTGACTTATGCATATGCAATAAATCTTGAATCTTTGATCTTGGTTATTAATAACCTCTGGTGCCAACCCCGATTGCATTTCAGGAACAGGCGATGGATTGATGGACAGGAAGAACCCGAATATAAAAGGATTTATTGCAGCGGGGAGGTGCAACAATACAGCTGGAGGGAATGCACATCCAATGAGCAAAGCGCCGGGAACCGCGCACTGTAGTCTGAAATCATGTGCATTCATTATATATCAAGCAGATCTGTAATTACAGTACATTGATATATGATAAGGATGGTATTGCCTGATGTTTGGTAGTTCTCAAGCCCCAGATGAGTAATCAAACACTGAAAACATGTAAGACATACTGGGCAAACTGGGCTTTCAAGCAAAAGCAATACTAGTAATTTTAATTGAGCATAGAACACCAATAAATATAAGTACCAAATACATGTTCAGTACTACTATACTACTGACTTGGATATGCAGACTGAGCATAAGTAGACATTAAAACTAAAGAGAATGACCTGTCCTTGAAATGTCAATAGTTGTTTTCAGTCATTATTGTAATCAACTACTAGATCCATAGTTCAAAGTTTACACTGTGTAGGTCATTACAAAATCACACAGATTTTGAAGTCACTACTAGTAGTATATATCAGGAAAACCTGCATTTACTTTATCATACTTTAGTCTACCTATTCTCAGAAAAAAGAAGATTTAAGTACAATTTTGTCTCCTTAAATCAAGGAGGGTGTCCTTAGAATAAGAAGGTCTCTTCTCTTTTTTTCTGCTTAATGTCACCTTTTTCTCTTTAATGGGCTTAATCCTTAGTCCTTATTCCACTTAATATGACTTAATTCAGGCATTGATCAATGGCAAAATGTCGATAGATTCGTCCATACTAAGCACAAAAAATAAAATAAGTATGGTGAAGAAAGATAAGCATGGCTACTGATAGATGACATTGGGTATTCTGAGCCAATGAGCATAGGCAACACAGTATGTGGAATGAATGTGGGTCATAGATAACAGGTAGCAAACACAAGAGAATGTACGTGGCAACAGGAAACTGCAAATTTTGCAAGCACAAGCAGAGAGCATCAAGAGAAAACTGCTGGTCATAACAAAGAAAAGAAGTGCAAAAATGGAAGGTAAGAAGAGGACATCGGCAGGCTTCACATCCATTAAAACAACAAAGCACAAGCTACATTGATCCTAATCACTATCAGAATCATCAGAAACAAGGCACACATGCTCATCAGCTAAGTCTTCATTGGGAGCCATAGATGAAGCTTCAGGGCATTGAGTATCCTTGGCAATGGCCATTGCTGACTTGATGATAGCCTTGAACTTGCTGTCAGAAAGGCCCTTGATCAATGAGAGGTAGGAATTTGTAGCGGTGCTCCAGTTGGCTTGATTGAAATCTGTCAACTTTGTCAAAGGTTTTCCTGTTGTTTTGTTCACTAGCTTGATGATTGGGCTTATTGATCTCTTCTTGGCCCTATGGTCAGCAATAGTTTCACAGGTAATAAATCCTTTGCTCCACAGGGTTAAAGCACATTCTATCTGTAAAAAATTGATCAGGATATCATTAGATAGAATGTGGTACAGGAAAGTACCCCAGAAGTGGAAAGCGCAAGTGCAACAGCAGGGTCAGCCAAATTCCCAATGCTTGGTACATGCACAGTGCCACAGATGGTGCTGTAATAAGCTGAGAAAGTGTGAACGACAAGTTCCCCCGCAAATTTGCCTTTATGCTTAGTCTGGAATAGAGTTTACACTAGAGATCAAAAGAGGGTGAAAATGTCACATACCACCCCATCGACTTCATCATCATCCCTATAAATGAAAGAATAACCCTTTAATGCATTGTTTGCAAACACTTGGCATTCCTCGTCAGTGTTGAGTTTGTTATCCTCGAAAATGGCAAGGAGAATTGTGAATGTGGCAGAAGCAAATCCGCTATGCCACTCGCACACATGCTGATCAGCCTGAACAAGATTCAGTAGATGTAACCACTAACAGAGGACAATGAGACTTACAATGAAAAAGATGGATCCAGATGCTACTATGATATGCTCAATCCTTGCCCCATAAATAAAGTCCCAGACCTTCTGCAAGAAGAAAATAGCTTCATTGTCATTGATTGCCCAGGCATCCTCAACTTTATGGCTTGCTAAGTATTGTATGTAGATAGAGATGAAGATGCAGTGCCATATGACATTGTCTAAGGTACCAGGGGGAAGGTCAGCATTAGTTTTTCGTTTGCTTGTCCGCTCAGGAAGAGGCAAGGTAGGCTTGATTTTGACAATCATCTGGTGCTCCTTTAGTAATACACTATTTCATAGCATTAGGACATTACTTACCATGCTAGAGAGCCTCTGTCTCCCCTTGATGGGGCTGGATAAGGCCACTTCGTGTTCCACAGCTTCATCTTCATCAAGGAAACCATACAAGCTGTCATTGTCGATATCCTTGGCTTTGACTTTGGTTTTGACTTGTTTCTTTGTAACAGGCTTCCCAGGGATAACTACAGCCTTCAATGAGCTTGTAGTGTGGGCAGTAGACTGAACAGCAGTCATCAATGAGGCTGTGTGAAAAGAGGGGGGGCAACAGAGACCCAGGGTTTCAAGTTGTTGATCTAGAAGTTTGGTGAAGTGAGTCTGACCACACATAGGTTTTCAGTCTTACATTTGAAGCCCATATTTTGATGATACCAGAAGACATCTTAGATGTCTTTGTTGAGCTAAGGTCAAAGTAGAATAGAGTCATTTCAGTTAAGATTACTTGAGGAATTGGCATTGGACAATAAAGACAACGCACGTGATAAACTCATCACAAATTTAAACATGCATGTTTTAATTTACATCACATTGACTTCTAAGTCAGCTGAAATTCTCCCACTCCCTTTGTGACACTGACCTTACTTCACTCCCTGCTGAATTCTGGCTCCTTGCAGCTTGCCCCTACGATCTCTCTTACTGGAACCTTTGCCACCTTTTTCTTCTTCTTTGGGGTCAGATTGTCATTGTGGTAATTGTTGTTTGGGATCAGATTGTCATCCCAGTAATCATCACCATAGTCATCGTCATCAAGCACAGTAATGCCTGACTCCCTCTCAGATTCAGATGGTGGTTCGTATTTGTCATCTATAATTGACTCGTCATGCTGACTCTGGGGTGTTTGGGTAGCACTCAAATCAGCCATCGCATATGATTTCTTCAAGCCCCTTCTGTTGTTCTTTGGAGTGGGGTTATCCTCAAGATCAGTCAGCTCACTGTCTGATCTGCCTGTTTCTTGAATAGTGAATACTTCCTTGGGTTCTGTGGTCAGCTGGCGTTCTCTGGCTTCACATTCCCTGTGCATCTTGATATGTGTGTCCAGCTCTTCCCCTTCTGACAGATCATTAGTCGGTCTCACAATTTTTTGTGGTGTACTTACAACGATCATGGCATACAGCATTAACATCCTGTTTCTCTTTGTCGTTCTGCAAGGAAACCTTCTTTGTCCCCTGGCCTGCTTTGATTGGTAAATATTCTTGGACATGTGCTATATCTGGAAGGTTATCTAATCCATCATCAATTGTCCCTGTCCAGTTCAATGTTGTAAACTATGATAAGTAGTTTGTCACAAGGCTAGAACCCTACCCGAATGGCCCATGTGAGTTTCACTGGTCCCTGGGCACTTTCTTTTCTGTGTCACCCCCTTATTACCCATTTTCAGGGAGTCCTGGAACAACAGGCTTGTCAACACCTCATTGGGCAGTTTCTGCCTTCCTGGGCAATTGCTGTTCAGGGTGTGATTGGATCTAATTATCAACACGCTGTTCAATCCCCTGGTTCATAACTGCTTGATGGAGATCTTTTTAAAGATCATCAGTGTTAGGGTTGCATGGGGAATATATATAATTAGATACCTTGATGACTTTGAGGGTATGCACTCACAATGTTGGCCTCATAGATGGCCATCTTATCTTCTAGTTGGGCAACATCCGCTATGCCTTTGTTCTTTCTTTTCTTCGCAGCCTCTTTTTTCACCTCTTGGTGAGCTTTGTCGTGCGCCATTTCAGCTTTGGTGTCTTCTCCTGGATTGTTTGATTCTTCCCAGGGTGTTGATTAGCGTTTCTGGCTCATGTGACAGGACGCTCTGTAAGAGGATTCACCATGATGGTGGGTTGGAATAGAGGTACGTGGTTGAGAGAAAAAAAATGATGGCACAACACCACCAACCCAAACCCTCTTTTTTCTTTGTTTGTGCAGAATCTGATATCCCTGATTATGGCGTCCTGAAAATATTCCCAAGTCTAAGTCCAGCCAACAGTGCCTTGTCATGACATGCCACAATGCCAGCAGCATGACCCAAACTGACTTAAATGTACAATTTATGGCTGCCATTGATGGTTTAGGAATCTCTCTGGGTGTATGAAACATATTTGCTTGATTCATGGCCCACAGGCAGCTGCACCTTCAGGTTCACACCAACATCAACAACTTGCAACTGGTCCACTGGCAGATGGAGATGGTATGTCTGCAGACAATGACCATGTACCCATCTGAACTAAGCTTTTACCATTTCTCAGCAGTGTTGCAAGCTTCTTATTCACCACTTCTCAATGACATCCCTATGTTACATGCAGATAAACTATCATTTAGCCAAGATCCTTCCTTGCATGGGCAAGAGCTCCATCAATCATCTCCAGTGTATGCTCCACCTTCTCCTGTATCTTCTGAGCCTGCCCTTGGTGGTAATGACCCACCCAGACTCAAAATCTACCACCCATTGATCAACGGTAAGCACTCCTTGCCTTGTGCCACTTTACATAATCCATTCACCAACTTTTCAGGACAGCCTTGTGATGAACAAGGCAATTATTTACCTCCTGATGCACCACTGCCTCCTCATTGTTCTGATCAAGCCCCTGATGACTGGACACCTTTCAGAAGTCAGATAGAGTTTGAAACAGCTGAACTTCTGTACACCCAAATACAGATGTCTGCTTTGAATATTAATAAATTGATGGATCTCTGGGCAGCAGCCCTTCTCAAACATGGTGACACTCCTCCATTTGTGAATTCTTCTGATATTTACAATACCATTGATTCCATTCCTTTAGGAGATGTGCTATGGCAGCACTTTTCTCTCAAATACAACAGGGAATTTCCAGATGGTATGATTCCAGCATGGATGACTTCAGATTATGAGGTCTGGTTTCGGGATCCTCACCTTGTCATCAAGAACATGATTAGCAATCTGGACTATGAAGATAGTGTTGATACTGCACCTTTTCAGGTTTTTGATGAAGACAGCTATTGCAAATACCAGAACTTTATGTCTGGGGATGGGTCATGGGAGGAGGTGGTCCGTTTCATAACAATATACCCATTTTAACTCTTGATAACTCTTTTGAAGGATGAAATTGCGAAGGACCCAGCAACACATGGTGCTATGCTTGTCCCAATCATCCTTGAAAGTGATAAAACGACTGTTTCCGTCATGACTGGTAACAATGAATACTACCCTCTTTATGCCTCAATTCAAAATGTTCATAACAATGTCCATTGAGCACATCGCAGTGCTGTTGCTCTAATCACATTTCTTGCCATTCCAAAAAGTAAGTCTCTTGTTCTGATACTGAGACTAGGCAACTAATATAATATAGCTGACAAGTCACATGCTGATGATGCTAAATTCCGAAAATTCCAAAGGCAGCTCTTCCATTCATCACTCACCAAGATCCTGGAGAATCCCAAGCCTGGAATGACAACACCAGAGGTCATGTGTTGTTTTGACAATCATTTTTGATGTGTTATCTACAGTCTTCGATCCTACATCACTGACTATCCAGAGCAATGCCTTCTTGCCTACATTGTACAAGGCTGGTGCCCTTGGTTTGTTGGCATAATACCTTTTTACTGTTCCTTTGCTCACTAATTTCATAGATGTACTGCACATTGCAATGATCTTGATGGAGGAGGAGGTCCATGCTGTTGTGAGCACATGGAATTGGTTGTGAATGAATTTGAATTAGGAGTTTCTTAGGATGAGTATGGTATTGTTGGTAATATTGTGGTAGGTTCCAATTCATATTTACCCTGGTCTATTGGATTTTAACCTCCTATAGCCTTTCACAAATGATTTTCCTCATGCTGATATCCACAAGATCATTGTACCAGACCTTCTACATCAGCTCATCAAGGGCACATTCAAAGATCATCTGGTCACCTGGGTCACCCAATACCTCTTTACTACATACACATGGTGAAGCATGTGCCAACCAGATCCTTGATGACATCAATCAAAGGTAAGTTCTGCCATGATTTTTCTTTTTTTATACTCATTATTTGTAACAATACAGAATTGCAGCTGCTCCACCATTCTCTGACTTATGATGATTTTCTCAAGGCAGAGGATTCAAGCAATGGACCAGGGATGATTCAAAGGCTCTTATGAAGATTAGCTTATCACTTTATTGTTAACACTATTGATTATGATGTTTGTGTCTTTAAATGTAGGTGTATCTTCCTGCCATTGAGGGATATGTCCCTCATGGTATCTTGAGGGCATTCATGCTTTCTGAACAATCTTGGTAAGTCTCAACCACTTTTCAACATCCTCACTACATTATTCTATTTTAGAAACCATGCTTGCTGAGAGATGTTCTGAAGATGGAGATAACACCAACAGTGCTGATAATATGGATGAAACAACTATTGATGAAGATGGTGACATTGTTGATGGTCTGACTGTGCTAAGCCAGGTGGAGCTTTCTCAAACTACTCATGAGTTTATATCTAGGTATTTGCATGGCTCTGTTCTAAGGTAGGATTGTCACAGAATGAAAATGTAAAGTCCCTGAGCTTGCTAGAGAAATTGGCCAACCTTAGCTAATGGAGCTCATTCAACAATTTTTGTATGATCAATTGTATCCTAACAGTCATCTCACTTCTGCCGATGTATCCCTGACTGCTCGCCCCACATTCTCCAGGAACATCTCAGTGTTCTCTTCTGCTGCTGCAATGTATCATGCCCTGAGTGACCCAAGTGGCATTGGTGGCATGTGTAGTGAGCACATACAAGCGATTTCATCTTGGTGACAAGGTCCAGCTCAGTATGATTGTGTCTTTGTTAATTCCTGCCCAGAGCTTGAAGGCATGCATGGCTTGGATGTTGTTTGCATCGTACTTCTCTTTTTATTTGACTTTGAGGCTGTGATATATCCCTGTGTGTTGGTGCATTGGTTCTTGCTTGTTGATGAGGAGCACAACGAGGATACTGGGATGTGGATGGTCCAGACAGAGGTGAAGGACCATTCACCTGTGGTTTCAGTTATACACCTTGACTGTGTTTTTCAGGCTGCACACTTACTCCCCATCTACAGCAATAAACCTATCCCAAAGAATATCTCACTTCACAACTCCCTTGATGCCTGTTTTTTTTTTTTTTACCATTTATTCTTTGTTGTGGTGAGCCATATGTGAGAGAGTAAATATGTATGTGTGTAAGTGTGAGTATTTATCCTTCCCTGTGTTTCCTGTTCTTTATCATCAGCTAGGAGAGACCAGTGGTCCTCAAAGCACTCAAGGTGCTGTGGTGGGTGGTGCCTGGGCCATGAATATTATAGTGTGTGTGTGTGGCTGGTTGATTCTTCCTCTCATCCTCTTCTTCTTTCTTCCTGCAATGTCAGTATGCTGCCAAAGGTGCCATGGAGTCGGCTGGTCATGGCAATGAAGCGGAATAGTGCTCAGGTTTTCGGTGTCATTAGCAATTTTGTGATGTTGATATCCCTTCCTCCCATTTTGTTGCATAATGTTTGTCTAGCAGCATGGTGTGCAGGACAATGTAGCATGAGATGTTCAATGGTTTCATTGTGCTGTAGGCATGCAGGGCATATTGGTGAGTCAGCTTTTCCTATGCAATATAAATGCTTAGTAAGTGGTGCATGTCCTGTTCTCAACTGCGTTAAGATGCTGGCGGCCTTCCTTGGCAGAGCTGTGATCAGAGTGAGGTATTTGTTTGACATGGCAGTTGGGTCTGTTTTCTTCATTTGCTGGTGTTGTGGTGATTTCCACCATGTCTTTTGTGCTCACTGTTTGAGCCTCTCCCCGTCTTGATGCCTTTGCTGCCTTCTATGTCAACAAATTCATTGATCACCATGCATTTGAAATTGCCTCATAAAATGTGCCCAGCTTGTCATCATGTAGAATAAAATTACTGGACCTGGACATGGGACAAAAGGACTCCAATCATTATTGATACAAGTCAAGTCTGTCATGACAAACATCAGCCACAATCTGAACTACTACCTTTGGTGCAATGGTTGGCCACTCTGGAAGACCTGGCTTCTCAGTCTTGACTGCGGATAGGATGAATGGGGTCCGGTGCTGGAGAGCATCATTGCTCATATGATATGATGCATGGAAAAGATGTCAGAGTATGTGTGTCTTGTGGGTCTCTCTGTGATGCTGCCCAACTATGAGGATGTTGCGACCTTCCTCCATGTCAGTCCATCCAAGGGCTTGTTTTATTTTGATGTGATGTACCAGCCCTGCAGTCTACAATAGCAGTTCATTGGGATCATGGAGAAGAAAGCAATCAAACAGTACCAAGTTATGAATGAGGTTTGCTATGAGAAAGTCCTCAACTAGGCCAGGCGAAGTCAAACTGTCATCTTCATCCACTTGCATAAAGAGACAGCGAAAATGGTGAAAAACAGTGAAATTCTTGAAGAACATGGCTATTCAGAAGAAAACCATCACACAATTTGTCAAACCTGATGGAGCAACATGAGAGATCCTGATGGAGGATTTGAACAATGTCAAGGATCCCAATTTGGATAGTAACAACCAAATGGTGGTCGTGCTGTTCTACCCCTCAAAGATGGCCAATTGGTGACTCATTTTCAGAGATGCTGCAAGTTGCCAATTGCTTGTGATCAAGCACATTATGGTCAATAAAAATCTCTTGGTGAAGCTTGAGTTCACCCTACCCAAGGGCACATACTTGCTCAAGCTATTTACCATCTGCGATTCATATGTTGGGGCAGATCACAATATCACGCTTGACACCTGTGAATAGAGTTTGAAAGTCTGGTCGGGTCCGGTTTTTTTGACCCAAAAATGAACAACTGCAACTGCAACTGGTTGCAGAAATTCAAGATTCTCAGCAACTACAACTGCAACTGGTCGCAACCCAACCTAGTTGCAACCAGTTGAAACCGGTTACAACCTGTGTTTTTAGGTGCAGAAAATGAACTTCCATGTCCTGGTGTTTTGTACTACAAAAAGAATCAAGTAAAACAACCAAAAGGACAGTAAGTTATGAGTAGAATATTCATTTTGATCATAACTTGCTCATTTCTTGACCGTTTTGGATGTTCCAGGGCTCGTTTTGGTCAGGAAACCTACTGTGACATGTGACACATTAGCAACCGGTTGTACGCATCACTCCGAGTCCAGCAACTGCAACTGGAAGTCAGGTTGCTACCAGTTGCAGTTGGGTTGGGTTGCAGTCTTTTTCCAGTTGCTGCAACTGGACCTGCAATCACTACCTGTGAAGTAGGACAGTGCAGAGCACTGGAGGTTCTAGTTTGGGTTGTCAAAACTCCAAGAGGTCAGATAAGGCAGGTCTGCGCAGTGGGACAAACAGGACTTCATGAGTGGAAGACAGGAAAACGAGCAAAAGGGAGGAAGAGAAGGGGATTTGGCAGGTAAGGTCGGTCACTAGAGAACAGCATGAGTTGATGAAGGGAAAAGTGTCCAGGAATCTTATAGAAAGG
Organism: Tricholoma terreum; assembly: GCA_003316345.1. NCBI lineage: Eukaryota > Fungi > Basidiomycota > Agaricomycetes > Agaricales > Tricholomataceae > Tricholoma > Tricholoma terreum. The sequence continues at coordinate 16,371 of QFEU01005048.1, read as the reverse complement.
CCTCGTTGTATGAATAATGCTCCGTAAGCCGTTGAAGTAGGATTTTCATGAGGCCTGGGGAGGGAAAAGTCAGCTCAAGGGGGGTTAAGTGCTCGTACTACACTGTTTTGTGTAGAAAACTCAGTCCTCGCTGTAGGAGGTTGTAGACTCAGTAGACTCAGGGCAAAGTTCAAGGGAAAGATTCGATGCTGCATTCGACAGGTGGCAGGACACCTAAATACAAAGCAAGAAGATAAACGCAACTGCATGCATACTCTTGCATCGGCCCATCCGTACGACAACAATTTAAACTAAATAAGAAGCATTCAGGTACAAAGAGCATGTGATAGTCTGAAGCACAAGGAAAATGTGTAAAACGGCAATGCACGAATGTTGAAACGGAAGACTGGAGGTTGGACAATTTCTTGGGGAGCATGCATCAAGTCCATGGGCACTATTGATGTGCGTTGCTCACCCCTTCAAGCACGATGCCCTCCAGACTGTGATGCTCGACCCTACTTTCCAACCAGCCGAATCCTGAGAAAACACGTGTACAGCAGCAAAACGACTGGTAAGAGAAAAGATAAGAACAATATACGTCAAAATATGATCATCGAAGGAATCATACATGATCTGCGCTCTAGACCCTGTCCGTTGACTGGGTCTTCTTCAGCTGATCATCCCGATGTTGACTAAGGAGGTCCTTGGGGAAGATGAACTGAGGAACGAGGGATCTCTTGAGGATCCAGAGAGGTGAGACAATAGTATGTAGGCCACATTATGTGAGAATAGAAAACCTGTTGAAGAAACAAACTAATCAACAAACTCATGTTTTGATCACTCGTTGGCTCCCAGGTGCTCATCATGTGAACGTCATGCTCCAATCAACAAACTTGTCCAGGGCATCGAGTCTACGAATAGAGCTTGTAGCTCTACAACACCTGCTTTAATGTGACTTGCCTGTTTGACAAAAATCATGAATCTGACCTTTGGTGTTGATAGATATGGCTGCACTTTAGTGTGGAGAGAAAAATATTATAATTACAACCAAATGTTGTGTACAGGACAGATAGGTTCCAAGATGCTGAATTTCCCCTCTGATTTAAGGTACACCATGCAGTAGTGTGAGTGGTAAACTTTGTATTCAATTTGATTGTCAATGTCATGATGATAAGGCTGCTACTACTAGGAGCAAACAATGGCAATAAGACAGGTCATAATACTAATAGAATGGGAGATTTTCTTTTGCAGACCATCTCTATTCATGTCCCCAGAGAATGCCAGGCTGGAAATTTTCAGTTTTATAGCTTTGGGGCACTGGAATCTGCAGTACTTAAATAATTCTTTAATTTAAGCCTGTACATATGAAAGTTCAGTGCTGCAAGCAGAGAAAACAGTCAAAAAGTCAAAAAAGTCAAGAAAAACTTAGTCATGACACAAGGGCTTGAACTCATGACCAATGGTAAAAGATAGTACAATTATACAAACATTAATCCATCTGAGCTGCTACAACTTATATATTGTTTAAATACTCTGTAAACATCAAGATCCTCAAATGTTAATTTTTGATTGTTTTTCATATAAGATAGGGCTCATACAGAACCAACTTGATCATATGATCACAGCATGACACAAGAGTGACATTTGGCAGGAGCACTTTCGAAGAATCTAATGCACTTCACAAAACACATTTTTTAAAAAAATGGACTGCACAGAATGTTTTGCAATTGTATTCACTAGAGTTTTGTGGGAGCAGTTTCTCTATTTACAGGCATTAAAAGTTGCCATTAGATTTTTGAGTTTGGCAATGCCTAGATTCCCAATTTGGAAAGTGAAGTAAATCTGCATCAATGTTGCGTCTATACCCTCATATTTATTTTCTCATGCGATAATCATGCCAAAAAAGTGGCTGATGAGCCTGACTTTAAGAATGTTGACTCCGTTCTCAAGGCTGATGTGAAATTATGTGGGTTCCAAATATTGTTCCTCCCAAAATTTCATTGTGAGCTAAATTTCATTGAACAATGCTGGGGGCATGCAAAATGACATTACCAAATGTTCCCACCTTCATCCAAGGAGGATGACCTTCAATGGAATGTCATCCAGGCATTGGATGAAGTGCCGATTATCTCAATGTGTCAGTGGGTGATTTGTAGTTCATTTGACTCATATTGGCTTGCATGCATGCCTTTGAGATTTGTGACATGTTCCTTGTAGTTCATGAATGCCTATAGCTTGGGCCTAAATGGTATACAAGCAGCCTGGGCAGCAAAAAAATATCGGGGGCACAGGACCATTCCCAAAAATATTTTAACTCAGTTTGATAAGGCTCACCAAATTTAGACCACACATTTTAATCCACATCAATAATAACTACTAGTACATAGTCTATCTGTATATATTCACCTACTTACATCGATAACTACCATATAATGCCATTCTAACTTTCTTATAAGGAATCATCAAGGATGTCACGAAAAGTCACTAGTGTGTCATGCCTGGTCACCATCATGTGATCAAGTTGGTTCTGTATGAGCCCTATCTTAGCACCAGAGCCTCGGGACCACTACCCACCTCTGGCAAGGGAGGATTTGTGAGCCGAAAATATTCATAACATATTGATCTGAAATTGTCAGTTTCAATAATGCCATTTTATTGTGAACCATATCTTTTGTCTTATGCAGAATGTTCAATTGAATTTGGTTGTGAGATAAATCTCAGTGACACACTTTAAATACAATTGTGGTGCATAGCAATCACATGACCCATACCAGCCAATCAGATTCCATTCCAATGAATATACATCTGGAAGTCATATTCAAAATATGTTGCTGGGATTTGCCTCATGACCAAATTCAATCAAACATTCTACATAAGACAAAAGATATGATTTACAATAAAACAGAGTTATTGAAACTGACAATTTCAGATCAATATGTTATTGATATTTTTGCCTTACAAATCCTCCCTTGCCAAAGGTGACCATTACTCATTCTCATCAGACATTATATAAACAAGATTAAACATTCAATAGACTGAGTAAAAAATTGTAGTAATAGAGAAAGCTGACGTTCCAGAAATTAATGGCTATCTTCCACTGCCACCTCTGCTGCGAGACAGGCAGCCTTGATTTGAGCGGGAACTGCTACGGCCAGTAGTGACACATGCATTAGCCTGTGGAAAGATACATCTGTTGAATGAAAAAATGAGTATCTCAAAATCAAGATAAGATTAATAACAGACTGGTTCCACCAGCGCAGCAATTCAATTATCTCAATCTTGTTTTCAGGATTGTGGAGATGGCCAATAATACTGTTGTAGAACATAACGGGGTCTAACACTTTGCAATTCTTGTGAAATGCGATCCGCGATGATAATGGAAAAAGAACCTGAAGCTGATGTGAGGTAGACGATGTTATGAGAGAAAGACCACCCACCTGAGTAGCAATTTATGCAATAGAGCCCATAGTCACAGATGTCTTGCCGTTGAGTTGCGCGTTACCAGATCGTGTAGTGTCTGATGCACCAAGGTTTTCAAGTTCATCACAGTTATTGTGATCATTTGATGATGGCAATGTAAAAACATGGTTGCATGCCTGTTGTCAAAAAATTCTGAGCAACAAATCTGCATGACACGATAATCTGGCAACAGCCTTGCAATTGCAAGCGACCACACTATTTATGCTTAATTGCAAACCCTACATACTACATCAAACAACAACTTGAACAGCAGGAATTTCCTGATGGGCTGTAAGTACACCCGCAGTGTTGACACTGAGGCCTGAGGCCTGAGGGCTCAAGGACGCTGCTGTGCATGACCTCGAGAGCTCAGAATGTACACCAGGTGCGCATTAGCCAAGTTCACAGTAGACGAAACCAGCAGTTGAGAGGCCGATTTTGAAAGCAGTTGAAATAAAATTCAGTCAATTGAAAACAGCTGCGAAAACCAATTCAACTTTGATCACACAAGTTTCAACTGGTTTCATGTGCTGGCGGAGCTTGAATGCAGCTGCCAAATTCTTTAGCCTTGCCGTTTGCCAGTCATTTGTGATGGTAGCATCACCCACCTCCTCCATGTCAAAGCTTATGGAAGCCCGGTTACTAATTGCAAAGTCTGCAGCTCGTGTCAAGGCTATGAAACAAGATTCGGCCACAAAGTCAACAGGAAAAACCAAGTCAAAGGCAAAGGAGAATGTCGCACCCACTGCAGTAGGCAGGAAGGCACAGAGCATCTTGATTTCGTGAGTATGTACTCATATACTTATGATGTTAAACCAAGGGTCTTTCAGGTGGTCTACAAAGACAAACCACCACTTCTCCGACTCACTGCTGGGTATTATTGAAGATAATGCTACATATAAGGTTGCCCTTGGCTTCAACAAAGGTGATGTTGGCACAGTCTCAAACGGCAGCAAGAATGTGATCGAGCACTATTAGTCCATCGCTTGTAAGCTTTTTTTGGAAGTTGAGGGCCCAAAATGGGGTAACACGGATGATGATGTGAAGCTGTTGGGCGAATCTGTCAAGAATTGAGTCACCGCATACACTTTCAGTTGTGGTGTCTTATTTAATTGCTTATATGTTTACAGGATGAAGAAAGCTTATATTAAGCATCGGGCCAACATATCTGAGACAGGACAAGGCCTTCTTGATGCTGGCCAGGAAGATGAGATCATACTAGGCAGCGAGATCGTGAATGTCTGGCATAAGTCTTCATGCCACTCTTATTATTTATTTCCTTCCATTTATCTGTCTATAGAGAAGGTGCAGAAGCAGTTTCCATGGTCCATGTGGCTACACTCACTCATGGGTACCAGCTCTGTTGTAATCAAGTCTGCACTTGCACACAGCAGGACTTTGGTTGACCTCAGTTTACTTGATCGTGGTGGCCAGGTATTTTAATTGCTTTTTATTTTGGAAAGCCTATTTAACCTGTTCTCAGCCTTTGGCAAGATATGGCTCCCCCACACACTGGGATGCAGAGAATGATGGAGAGCTACCTGTCGGTTCTTCCCCTCACAATTCTCACATGGGTTTGCCAAACCTTGATGCAACTGATACAGATGATGAAAATGATGATGACGACGACAAAGATGATGATGAAGATGATGCAGAAGGGGGTACATTGAGGACACCCACAGCTACATCAGCTGTCCTGCCTGCATCTTCTGCCTCTCGTGGACAAAAGCGCAAGTCCATCACTAATTCTATTGCTGAAGTATCTGCTCACGAGAGGAATAATCATATCAAAATCGCCAAGATCAATGCGACTGCCAAGACTGACTGTGCCACACAACGGGAGACCATCAAACGGCAATCAAACATGAATATGGAGCTTGCTCACATGCAACATCAACAGGAAGAGGCTGCTGCCCAACGAGCTCATGAAGCTGCTATGTTTGACAGACAAGCTGCTCTTGAGATGGCCCAAGCTGGTCAAGGAGTGTATGTAGGCCCAGGTGGTGCAGGTCCTCCTCACGATAACATAGACCCTAGTTTGTGTTAATCATACCCTGTAAAGTCTTCTCCATATTATCACATTCCTTCTGGCATCTGGTATAACATTCTTTTATAGTTACAGCCTATCCAAGTACATGAATAATTCTTTTTTTAGTTTTTCACGTTTCAGCTTGCCTTCAAGTAACTCAATTTCTCCCCTTTCTTCCATATCCTCTTCTATCTGCATGGCATCTCTTTCCCTTGCCTCATTCCATTCTCTTAGCTCTCGTCTTTCCTTCCTGATAATTTTCTGCCCCAATCTATAAAACTGATTCTTTGTGATAAACCATGCATCTTCATGATCTATTGCAAATGCATGGAGATGAATGCATGCTGTGATCTATAGTGATGCAAACTGTAGACTGGGCTCATTGTTGATCTGAACACGTAGTCCTCGAAGTGATGACCAGTGCCCTTTCAAGAAACCCATGCAGTGTTCTGAACGAATACGCACAGCAGATAGATGGTAGTTGAATCTTGTATTCTTTGCTGAGTCCTTTTCAGGCCTGATGCAGATCTATGTGAGGATACTGTCATTGGATGCAAATAATGAATGTACTTTTTATAGGGAGCCTGGCACCAGTTCTTCAGTGGATATGCAGAATCACCCCAAACCCACTCATCACGCCCAAGGAGCCACTCATGCTCATTTGGGATGCGAGTCTCTGCCCAGGCTGTTGCATCATGCTGGCTGCCTGGTAAGCCAACTCCAAAGTCAATGATTCGAAGATCTGGTGTTGAAATGATCTGATATAAAATATGAGTGGAAATTCAGTGCTACACAATTAAACTTACCTAAACATTCATTGAATAATCTGACTTGCGATCAAACCAAGTATTTCTGAAGAAAGCAGGCCGCATAAATAATGGTACCAAAGTCCCATCCACCATAAGCCAGCCATCTCGCCAAGCTGGACAGGATTCCTGTTCAACCCAGGCTTTGCTGCGGCTTTTGCTGAATCAGATGACCATCGTGATGCTGAGTGGTGAAAGCATTCTGAGCACAAAGCTTTGACCACTCGCTTTGTGACAAGAGGAACAGTGCCAAAGCCAACCCCTGCCCAAAGTGCTACTTTCATTGTGCTTGCAGCATTTCCATAATGGCCAAAGTGGAAAAGAGCAATAGCCAGCTGCTCATCAACAGGCATCTGGGGGTTATTTGAGTTATTGTGGAACACTTCATCATCCTGGATGACATCAACAAGAGCATCGAAGCATGCTGGATCAATACAAAGGTAGGATCGAAAGATTTCGGGGCGATTGACTTTCCACTCCGTGAGCAAGAGCTTTAGTGGTATGCCATCTTTGATAATGGCTTGCCGATCATTAAGATATCGCTTTGAATACAGCTCACCCATAGCATCAAGATATGCTTGGCTGGCAGGTGGCACTTCCTCATCAGAGGATGATGACGAAGATGATCCAGTACCATCCATTGAGGAATCATAGTTGGAATCAGAACCTTCTTCATAAATTGGGCTTCTGCTTCTGCGATGAGGTTTACAAGGAAGGCTTGGCAGAGAGCATCTGCTGCAATTTGACGATCAGTCTCAGTAGACATCGTGTGGTTGGTATTACAGTGGAGATATGCGTGTTATCGATGATCTTATGGACATGTACCGTTGTTGCCGCATTTGGCAGCTGTATTCAAGCTCCGCCAGCACGCGAAACCAAGTTGAAACTTGTGCGATCAAAGTTGAATCGATTTTCGCAGCCGTTTTCAATCGACTGAATTTTATTTCAACTGCTTTCGAAATCGGCCTCTCAACTGCCGGTTTCGTCTACTGTGAACTCGGCTATTGAATCCCCTTGACACTTGGAAATAGAACTGTAAATGACGGATGGCCTCACCATCACCCCCAGTTGATATTCCAACGCAACTCATATAAAGCTGCATGACCAACATCCGTGCAACAAAAGGTCCTTTGCCTTCACCATTACTGCCGACTGCATCGCTGGCGATCGTTCGTCGTAACTCCCAACTTGCACACATTGCATCCTACGACACTCTGTTATGTTTCGCTGCAGGTTGGCGATTCTTCTGTCCTACTTGGTCCTTAGCGCTAGCGCAGGGTCCAGCCTGTCACGGCCGACTGTAGGTAGTTCCATTCGTACTTCAGCCGGTTTGATTCTAATTTCATGCAACAGCCAGAGTTCGACGGGTCCTCCCTCTTCTTCAGCATTTTCCCCAATGCCGCGGACCCAGGGCGTAAAAGTACAACGGTATTCTGGAAACTCTTCGAAAACCAAGGGCAGATGTCGCAGGTGATTGAGATTACGCACTACACCGCGTCCGGGGCGAAACTCGTCGGACACTGGTCTTGTCTGGCTTGCAAGCCACAACTTTTGGAACCCACATTCCCAGCGCTTGCGAAAATACTGGATCGATCAGGATCCGTATATACGGAGGGACAGCGTTTCAGACAGGGAAGGGAAATTCAAGGGCTTGCCGCGGTGTGTGCGGTTTCAGTCAACTTGTATCACTTGCTAAGTACACTATTTTCCAGGTCGGGCAACTACTTGATCATGGATCAGATCAGAATGGTGTTAAGTGGATTATAATGCTCGATATGCGTTTCACGGGGACACCACCTCGCCGTGAACGGGATCTTATTCGAAACATCATATCCGCCACAGGTGGTATGACCTTTGATGCTTGTAAGGCAGCCTATCAGAAGGCTTACGACTCCGCTCTCATGCTGATGGAATGGTACGTCACGAAGAAGAAGATGCTTCACCGAGACGTCAATACAGGCAACGTACTCTTCAGTAGAGACTTGCTCGACGCGGAGTTCATCGACTGGGCAAGTTGGCAGGCTATGATGGTACGTGCTAAACCACTATTGCATTTCTGAGTCGAAAGACTGACCATTGTTCCATCAGAGTTGGGATCCAAGGGAGACAGAAACAAGAAAATCTATCGCACACATGGCAAACGAATTTATTCACAAGAGTCCTAGACGCTGTGAAAATTACCCCAAGTAGACGCGGCTAGAAGCAACGTTATAATTTTCCCCCGTCCCACCACGAATTCTCGATCTCTGCCTGCAGAATACATAGTAGGGCCATAGATGGAACTACTGTAGAAAACACGTTTAAATTTTACGGGTCCCACCACGAATGCTTGATCAATCGATTACTGCTCGCACAATTCAAGAGATTACTTGAGGCTTGAAGGATTAGGGAGCCGGAACTAGGTACTGTTACTGGAAGTTTGAGCCTCACTTGTGTGTGTAATGATTCGGTGCATGGGAAAAATGCATTGATCTGGATCAACTCTGAAAGCTTATGTGAGGAGGACCTAAGTATGGACAAAGATACTGGCTGGCGTGAAATATGCTAAGTACAGACATGCACATGCTAATTTTTTGCCCCTCAAATATGCTAAAAACGGGACAAACCTTGGTGTTGACTTGAATGAGCTCAGGGCTCCTGCCAAACGGATCCGACGCAAGCCGAACTTGTTATTTTTGCTCCATGAAGGTGCGCCCACCTTCACGGAGCAAAAATACAGTGGATCAGTGTATGTAAGGACACTTGCAGTGTTGGCACTGAGGGCTCGAGGACGCTGCTGTGCGTGGCCTCGAGAGCTCAGAATGTACGCCAGGTGCGCATTGAATCTCCTTGAAACTTGGAAATAGAACTGTAAATGACGGATAGCCGGGCCTCACCATCACCCCCAGTTGATATTCCGACGCAACTCATATAAAGCTGCATGACCAACATCCGTGCAACAAAAGATCCTTTGCCTTCACCATTGCTGCCGACTGCATCGCTGGCGATTGTTCGTCGTAACTCCCAACTTGCACACATTACATCCTACGACGCTCTGTTATGTTTCGCTGCGGGTTGGCGATTCTTCTGTCCTACTTGGTCCTTAGCGCTGGCGCAGGGTCCAGCCTGTCACGGCCGACTGTAGGTAGTTCCATTCGTACTTCAGCCGGTTTGATTATAATTGCAAGCAGCGGTCAGACTTCCAAGGGCCCTCCTGGCACTTCGTCAGCGCTTACACCAATGATGCGAAACCGGAGCGCAAAATCACCACAGAGGTATACCGGAAACTCTTCGAAAACCAAGGGACAAGATCGCAGGTGTTTGAGATTCAGCGCGTCACCGCATCCTGGGCGACAGCCGTCGGACGCTGGTCTTGTCTGGCTTGCAAGCCGCAAATTTTGAAAGCCAGATACCCAGCGCTTGCGAAAATACTGGATCGATCAGGATCCGAATATACCGCGGAACAGCGTGCCAAGCAGGACAAGGAAATTCAAGGGCTTGCCGCGGTGTGTGCGGTTTCAGTCAACTTGTATCACTTGCTAATACTGTAGTACACTGATTTCCAGGTCGGGCAACTACTTGATCATGGAGCAGATCAGGATGGTGTCAAGTGGATTATAGTGCTCGATATGCGTGTCACGGGGAAACGACCTCGCCGTCAACGGGATCTCATTCGAAACATCATATCCGTCACGGGTGGTATGACCTTTCGTGCTTGTATGGCAGCGTATCAGCAGGCTTACGACACCGCGCTCAAGCGGATGGAATTGTACGTCACGGAGAAGGAGATGCTTCACCAAGACGTCAATAGAGGCAACGTACTCTTCAGTAGAGACTTGCTTGACGCGGAGTTCATCGACTGGGGATGTTGGGAAGCTAAGAGGGTACGTGCTAAACCACCGCCGCATTTCTGAGTCGAGAGACTGACGATTGTTCCTTCAGGGGTGGGATCCAAAGGAGGCGAACACACAGCAATCTATTGCATACATGAGAGCAGACTTTATTGACGGCAGCCCTAGACGGTGTGAGAAGTATCCTTAATAGACACAGCTAGAAGCAACGTTATAATTTTCCCCTGTCCCACCACGAATGCTCGATCTCTGCCTGGACAATCGAAGAGACGACTTGAGGTTTGAAATTTAAAGGACGGAGCCATGGCCGGGTAGTGTTACTATCAGTGTCTATAGTAGGAGGATGTTCGGATCTGACCACTATGTAATGATTCTGAATGAACGGATGGAGCATAGCATGAAAGTATGCGGACATGTGCATATGTAACATGGAGTACGATGACGATGGTCAAGTACGAGAAAGTGGATTCTAGCGTCTCGGGTATGATAAAAGCACAGCGAAGAAGTTAATGCGACCAATTGGTGGGAACAGCAGAGTACAAGAAGACAGCAATATAGGGGTGAGTTGTGATAATGATAGCGAATAACAATAAGGATGGGAAAACGCTTGTAACCTGAAAAAAAAGAGTTAGTATATGTGGAGCATCATACAGGAACACGTACCCAGAACACATCCCGGGATGAAATCAACTATTCCGCATCAGAACTGGCAACGATCACATCTTGTTCGCTCGACAGCACTTCTTCGTCGTCCTCCACTTTCTTCTTCTTCTGCTTCTGCTTTGTCTTCGCCGTTCCCTTCGTCACAGGTTTCTCTGTAAGAGCCTTAGGCTTACGCGTCTTAGTCTCCTTGCCACGGTTTGGGTTCTCAGGCGCGTCTTTCCATAACAGAGCCATCTATGTACGCGTTAGAAATGGCTGTACGGGTGCGGGAAAGTAGTAAAGTGGTGTACCTGGGCCATAGCCTCCTTCGACCGACCAGGGTTCGCTTCGATCCAGACTTTCATATTGGCTTTGACGAATATTTGATAAGCGCTTGGTTCGCGTTTCGGTTTGTCTTCCTTGTCTAAGTAGGTGTAACTATGGAAATGGCGCATGTGCGAGGTTGTGAGCTTACTCACCAGCTTGTGGACGACGCGTCTTCTTGGCTGTAGATTCTTTGGTTGCGGTTTTCGTCTTAGTTACTGTGGAGATGTAGGTGAGAAATGGAGAGGAACGCAGGGTATAGCGTACCTGTTGCTGTTTTTGCCATTGCGGTAGATGAGGAGATGAGGGGAGGAAGCAAAGAGCGATGCGAGTTGAGTTTACACGTCGGACCCTGAACTAGGCAGCACGGTCTGTGCGCCGGACTGGTTCGTGTGAACTAACCGATCCAAACACAAAATACTCTTTATTCTTTCAATTCCTCAGGCTGCCCCATTTCTATGCGGAACCCCCAGGACACAAAGAGCTATCCCTGGTTTGGACGTTAGTAGAGCGTTGTAGCCTGTAGGAACAATTACAAGTTGAAACAGAAAGTATAGCGGCCGGACCTTTCTACGCTCCGAATTTACGCGACTCGGAGGTGGCGCTGGATCTCTCTTCAAACGGAAAGCGTAGCAACCACGCAATGTTGGCGATCGTTCTGTACTGCTTGGTTCTTAGTGCTGCTCATGGGCCCACCCTTTACTGTTGCCTCTGACAAGTGGGGTCGGGTAGTTGCTGTGTAAACACAATTCGATTGGAGCTTTGCGGAACGATCATTGGTCTCCAGAGAGAGCAGACTCATTACTCTGTGTTTCATTCTGCATGGAATTAAAACCAACCTGGCTGAAATACAACTATATTATACACACAGCGACGTATGATATTCCTAAAGGTTAGACTTTGACCAACTTGCACGATACTGCCGCAGAAGTATGGAATCCCCACTACGGAAAAGAATAATATAAAGTCCGAATATACTCGCGCTCAGTACCATGTAGTTGAAGGGCTTCAAAAGGTGTGTGCGGTTCTCGAATTGACTTGTATCACTTGCTACATAATAATGATATGGGGGAAGTGCAGCAGATGGTTTACCATGATCAGGGAGAGCATAGCTGATCAACGAACTGCAGTTGTTGTGGGGAGCTTTATCGACAAGCCTACAACGCTGCGCTCCATCGTATGAAGCGGGAGATGATTCATTATGATGTCAGTCCAGCCATGTGCTCTAGAATAAGACACTGGGCGACCTTTCATTGCATTGGTTGGAGATGCAGTACACGCTAAATAATTGTTGCATTTCTGAGAGACTGACCATTGTTCCTTTACGATATGGAATACGGGTGTAGACCTAGCAAAAGAATCCATCAGACACATGCACCATATGATGCACGAACAGTTAGTTCATTGATTCTGCGCGAATTAATCAATACCCGCCTGTTTGTATGGACCTCAAGGAAATCTGTCACTGGGTTGGAACCTCCCAGGCTCCAGCTGCATGTATAGTTTAATCAGTTTTCAGGCTAAAGGCCCAGGATGAAGGCTCCATCCCCTGACTAAACTACTCCCCAACACATAAACTATCCTGTAAGGAATGATAGATATAGAACGCGTCGGATTGAATTAGGCAGTGGTCCGTGCGCTGGAGGTTTGCCTGAACGTGTCATATGAAATTCTCTTCCTTTCTCTATGACAGAAACTACGGTTTCCCAAACTCGGAATCCCTGTTTGGGTGAATCGAAGAAAATCCGCTCCAATGTCACGGTTGGAGAGATGTGTAGGCCAAGAAAAATTAAAATGACCCAGACTTTTTTCTCACTAGCGGTCTTTGAACAGTTGGAAAAGCCAAGCCTACCTGCACTCTGCGCGCCCCAACATACCGGTTTCAATGCTGTTCGCTTTCCATGGCAACCCCTTGGCAAATGAAGACCTATGCGTGTTAGACACCAAGCAGAGGCGTGGCACTGGGCGTGGAGAACTACAGGATGCCAAGAAAAGACTCGCGCTGGCCTTGTACAAAATTCCGCTCGTTGTGTTACGACCTCGCCCATCCTTGCATCTGAATAGGATATTGCTGCTAGTGCTGGTCTACATACTGTGTGGAAACCCCAGGATACTTGGCGGGTTAGGGTTCCTGGTCTTGGCATTTGATTGCAACTCCGCTAGTTGTATTACTTGCTTTATTTTTTGCAGGTTTCATTCTAACATCTTGGAGGATGTCTCCACCCGCTCTTTGTACCTTCCTCTTCTTCGCTGCTACTCTTGTCTCCGCTCAGCAGAGCACGTTCCCTGCAACGCCCCTTGCGTCCAAGCGCTATTCATATCCTACCGGAGTCGTCAGTCCACCCGTCTTGTCCCCTCTATTTCTCCTCACTTGAATTCGTAGCCTTATAAAGTCGACACTGATACCAACTTGATCCGAGGCCAACAGCTTGGATACAACATCTGCAACTCTACCACCGAAAATCAGGATTCTCTGTGCCAGACTTCGTTCCTCAACTCTCTCGCTGGTACCTCCCCCCTCCTCCCACTCGGCCGCTGACTAACTATCTCCAATTAGATTTCTGCTTATGGGCACCCCCTGATCCAAATTCGGTCGTCGGAGACACGGAGGGCGAGATGGTCGCATGGTGCACCAAACCTGGCCATGGAACGCGTCTCATCCCCGCCGGTGCACTCCAAGGCATACAGTTTATGAAAACTCCCGCCTACGTTCAAGTCGTTGGCTTCATCGACCAGGCCCAGATCAACATTCAGATGGCTGACTATGGAGGCGAGATGGATCCCCATGGTGCTGATCTCGTCTGTTGATTTCTCTAATGCATCAGTCTCATGCTCATGATCTCCAGCGAGGAAACCCAATGGGTGGTCTTGTATTTTCCAACGGATTCGGCACGGACAATAACTCGTACATCCAAGCCGTCGAATGGCACAAGTATGTCCTTTCTTTTCTTCCCTTCCCTCAGTATCTAACTCATCCTACCAGCTTCATGGGATCCAACTCATTCTGCTTCAAAGCATGCGACCCCTCCAACCCCAACGCCGCCGATTTTTGCCAACACATCTTCGATCGCATCGGGTGTGCCTACAATGCCCCCAACAACGCCAAGAACGGCACCTTTGAATCTTGCCTTGGCGATAACCAAGACTACCCAGGCATATACACAGATGCTACCGGTGCCACCCAGACGTATACACAGCCTCCGGAAAGTCTTGGCCCGATCGCACAGTTGACTTGGACCGCGAGGGTGCCGAGTAGTTCGAGCTGTTCGCAGTTCCAGAGTGCCCAGTTGTTTAGCGCGTTGGCTAGTGTTTCGCCTAGTCAGACGGGGTTGGCGGGTGCTCCTACTAGTTCCGTGGCGAGTACTTCGGGTGGGTCCGGGACGAGTTCGACGAGGAGTGGGACGGCACCGGCCGCGAGTAATACGAGTAATGATGCGCAGGTTGTGCTTGCGAGTACGGTTTTGGGGGTGCTTGGGGTAGTGTTTTCTGCTTTGACGTTTGCTTGAGGAAGATTTTGGGGCGAGATTTCTGAGACGTTTACCTGCCCTTCCATTTCTCAACTAGGCTTCATCGATGTTTCTTGATTGCTTTGTGTTTGTACAACCCACTGTCTGTCTTTACATCTAGCTATTCACGCATATACCTATACCTGCCCATCGACATCGACACTGACATTTATATACTCGTAGGGACCTTTGCTCGTTATTTACGTGTACGTGTGCACTGCGTTCAGATGATTTTTACACGCAGATGTTGGCGTAGGTAATTTCTATAATCGGCTCATGTTTAGTATCCATGATATAGTCGGGGGCTCGTACCGAGCTGGTGGTCTTTTGAACATATCAATACACCACTGGTGCATTCCATTTCGAATCATTCACTCCGACTCGGTTGGTTAATCGCAAAGTTAAGTGTTCTTCTAGCTCTCGACCGCCAAGTGTAGTCACACTCCTGAATACCTATTGTCCTGTTCGAAAAGGGCGCACCCTTGCAAATGAACATCATTTTTTTTTGAACACTTAACGGAGTTTTTCTTTCGTCCAAAATCACTCGGTCTTCCCTGGGCATCAAGTTGCCTTTTTCGTCCAAGGAACATTTTTTTCTTGGAATGTAATTAATTGCATGATCCTCTTACAGGACAATACGGATGTAAGAGGGAGGCAGTGCCCAATAAGTGGTAGTCCCCTGGGGCTTGGGGGGGAGGGAGTTTGTTCTGCTTCATGAAGTCAGAAGTCGATGCATACAGATGCAAGCGCCACGACACGCGCAATACGGTATAACTTTGAACCAAGTGTCAAGGACAAGGCAGGAAATGAAATCAGTGGGACCCACTTCAATAACATGAGGGGATCGCATCTTCCGACGCAAGTTGTGGACTTGAGCCACTTGCCTGAGCTAGTAACTTGCGAAATAGCTGCTCACTCGACTGGGCGCCCAGTCGGAGATTGTCTCCCGTGGCCAGATTTATCAATTTCGTGTTTTTTCCTCTTTGTGGGGGGAGGATGACACTAAGTCAAATCGGAGTTCGGTGGTCTTGACTCCCTGGGCGACGTATGGCTGATAGTTTAACTGTTGCATTTCTGAACCGAGAGACTGACCGTTGTTCCTTCAGACGTCGACTCCAGGGGAGAAAAATCTATCGTGCACATAAAAAAAGAATTTCTTGTGAAAGGTTATACCCGCTGTAGGGCATTCAATATTCTAGGCGCTAAAAGCAACGGTGTAACTTTCCCCTGTCCCACCACGAATGTTCGACCCCCCGGCTGGACAACCGAAGAAGCTTCGAAGCTCAAAGTACGGAGCCAGGACCGGGTAGTGTTACTGTCAGTGTCTGTAGGAGGGAGTTCGACTCACCACTGTAAATGTGGGTAATGACTCCAATTGAAGCGGATGGTGCATATAATGAAAGTACCGCATGAGGGCATGCGCATACGTCACATGGAGTACGATGACAATGGTCGACCACGAGAAAGGGAACCCTCTACGGGTATGATAGAAGCGCATTGAAGAATGCAACCAGTGGGCGGGGAGTTTGGGGACAGCGGACAGCGAATGGCGTTGAGTGACAAAACACAGCAAAAAAAAGAGTCAAAACATGCGGAGTATTATAGGGGAACATGTACGTACCCGGAACGAACACATCCCGCCAGTGGGATGAAATCAACTATTCCGCATCAAGACTGGCAACATCTTGATCAGTCGACGGCACTTCTGCTTCGTCCTCCCTCTATCTTCTTCCACTAGTCCTTCGTGTTTGGCGCCACAGGTTTGTCCTTAGGAGCCTTAGGCTGTCAGCTCTCTA